>JARHVA010001721.1:1795000-2022500 GCA_037957365.1 Torreya grandis | reverse complement strand
TTTTTGATGTAATAGTTATTGAGGAACATGGTAAATAGATTGAGTTGGTAGATCAAGCCAAGATTCCCTCTGATTCAGGAAATGATCTGGCCCTGCATGATGAGGTAATGATTGATGTTGATCCCCTCTCTAAAGGGGAACCCTTGGTGGATTTGAAGGGAACTCCAAATTTTCATAGGGTTAAATATGAGGAGAAGGTATACAATGAAATAGAGTTTCTACCTGATAATCTCTTTGAGTAGATAGAGCCCCTAATGGACATTTCTCCTAATAAGGAGGCTCTAAAGGTCCCAAATAGTGGTGGTACTGATAGAGTTACTCCCCCTAATAATGATAAAGGGGATAACTAGATCCCCAAAGGCTCTCAAAAAATATTGAAAATTGTTGTTACTAAAAATATTCCCCTAGATAGCCATAGTATCAAAGTGGGAAGAGGGATAGGAAATGGGGTATTGGATGATAGTGTTAATAACAATAAAAAAAGGAATAAGGAAAATAAAGTTCCTAAATTATTTTCTAGATTGTATCAAAATAAGGGGGAAAGTAATTCCCCCAATAAAACCAAGTTAGAATGTAAGGGGACTTGGATCCCCGTATGGGAAACCTATTATCAGACACTTCAGGCATTCTAGAGCTAATCTTGATTTTCTCCTTCTTTAAAAAGTCAAATCTACCGACACAATCCTATATTTCACCCTTAACTTTATTTGGCCTAATGTAATTCTCTTCTCAACTAATCACAATAGAGATAAAGGGGGTGCCTCTATTCTGATTAACCAGACTTGGAAGGACAATAATGTAGACCATGGTGTTTTTCCCCATAATAGGGTGGTCTAGGTTGTTATCAATAAGTAGGATAATATTTTTATATTTTGAAATATATATGCTCTTAATGACTATGGAGAAAGAACAAAACTGTGGAACTAGATCACATCTAATATGAAAGACACTCTATGGATATTCGGAGGTGATTTTAATATGATTAAAGAAAGAAAGGATAAATTGGGAGGAGATATACATATATGTAAATTAAATGAGTTATTTTTTGGACCAAATTCAAAATATTTCACAAATTGGCAGACCTCTTATGTAAAGGTAAATCTTAAAGTAAAGGAATATGGCATACTTTGTGTAACAACTAGGCTGGGTCTAGAATACTTTACTCAAGACTTGATAAATTCTATTTGAGTAAATATGCATTTGAGATTTATCTTGAAGGTGATGGTAATGAGGTCAAAGTTTATTCATTCACCATTTTGTACCATCACCCCATAGAGTTAAAGTTTTTTCTTAGCAATGATGAAAAAGATGGGAAGACCACCTTGAAGGGATTGTACTAACTCAATGTGTCCCACCTTGAGTACAGATAATTTTTGGATGGTTCCTAATTAGCCTAAAATTTAAGAAAGTTTGCCTCCAATTTTGACTCTAAAATTGATACCTAGAATAATTGTATGGACTTGTCTAAAAAATTTGCTAGATCTTATGGGAAAATTAAAGTGAAGAGGAAAAGAAAATCCTTCAGAATTTCCCAAGAACAATCTATTAGGTTGGAATCTAACCTTCAAAGAGAGCTAAGTAATGAATCGTTGCTCAATATATTCTCCTTTACCAATCATTATTTAAGGCAACATCAAATTTATTGTGCTAGGGGTGCCCAAGATTGGTCCAGGCTCAACTGGCTCAAATTGGGTGATAAGGTTTCCAAATCTTTCTTTCATTTTTTAAAGTCCAAACATTAAAAATAGAAAATCATAGGCATTAAAGAGAATGATCAGATTTTATAAGATCAAGACTCTATCAAAAAATATTTTTTTGGTTTCTATTCAAACTTGTTTTTAATCAAGGGGTCGAATGATCAGGTAGAACAGAGTAGGGTGTTGTGTGAGAAGATCAATGCAAGGAAAATTTCCTCAGTTCAAGTAGCATTTTTTGATATAAAAATATCATTATATGACATTAGGAATGTGATTGACTCTTTGAAATTTTACAAGACCCTTGTTATTGATGGTTTCCCATCTGAATTCTATAAATTTAATAAAGACTACATCTCTACAAACTACTTGGAAATGTATTATGAAGCAATTGGGTTGGGCTCTCTTGGTCCAAAAATAAATAAAGTGGCTATTAAGCTCATTCAAAAAGAAAGAGATCCATCCCTTGTTAGCATCTAATTACACTGCTCAATGTTTCTTATAAAATCCTAGGTAAGATTTTGGCAAAAAGGGTTTCTCCACTGCTACCCCAAGTGATATCTGAAATAGAGACTGGGTTTATGGAAGGAATATATATAATTGATAATATAATTTTAAGATATGAAGGGATGTATTGGTCAGGATATTCTCAACAAGATATTGGAATGATTCCCCTGGATTTTGAAAAAGCACATGGTAGAATAGAATGGTCATTTATTGAAAGAATGCTAAGGGCTTTTGGATGTTAGGACAGGTTTTGTAGAATGATTTTTGTTTTATTCAAAGATGCTTCTATAGTTATGAAGGAAAATGGGGAAATCATAAAATCTCTTCCCCTTCAAAGATCAATCAGGCAAGGATGCCTACTTTCTCCATTTCTCTTTGTCTTGGTTGCAAATGCACTACATTATCTACTAAGAATGAGTGATATTTTCCCCTGTGAAAGGTATCCAAATTCCTAATCAAAGGGAAATGGTTGATGTTTTGTTCACTGATGATTCCAATATATTTTATAAACTCTCTAAGGATAACTTGACATAAGTTAGAGATAAATTGAATATATATTGCTTGACCTCAGGATCCAAAATTGCATACCACAAGTCTTGTATTATTGGAAGGAGAACTGACCCAACTGGATAGATGAATTTGGGTGGGATTGGAAGGGACCCAATCATTTGGTCAGATATTTGGGGATTATATTTGATCCTAATCCTTCCCTCAAAAAATGTGGGAATGGGTTTACAACAAAATTAACAAGAAAATTAAAAACTGGCAAGGCCATCTACTTTCTCTCCCAAGTAGAGTCCAGGTTTGTTAGAAAATTCTCTCTTCATACAATCTATATTATGATTCATGTTGGCTGTTCAATAAAATTTAGATCAACCTATTACATAAAATTATTGGATAATTCCTATGGTCAGATGGAAAGGGTAACAAAATAAGGCATGTAGTTGCCTGGAATTTCTGTTGTAAACCAAGAAATCTTGGTGGTCTTGGTTTGAAAGACCTATGTATTCAAGATATCACCTTTGAGGTTAAGTGAATCATCAAGGACTTTAAGGGAGATGAACCTTGGAATTTTTTGGTTATAAATAACATTTTAAGAGGATTTCCTAATGGTAAAGATGGATAGAAAGGTTTGCACATTGCCAACATTCTGCTCTTCCCTTATTCTTTTAAAGTAGATAACTCTCCCATATTTGCATCTATTTGGATGGCCTACGACCTAGTGAAAGATCTTGTAACTACCAAACATATTTTCAATTGGATGGGATCTTCATTCTAAGGGTATAGATTAATATGGTGGAAATTTCACCTCAATAACTATCCACTAGTCGTTACCCATGGATGCTCTGCTTTATAATGGTTTAAGAAAGGTTTGAGGGACTTCAAGGATTTCTTTGGGCATGAGGGTTGGCCCTCCTGGGACATCATTAGACATATATGTCATATTATTACTACAGAACATAGGATGTACTCCATGGTCAGGAAAGCTCTCAGGGATATAATTCAGTGAATCATCTTGATAATCAATTCTAAGACAATATCAAATGTATTAAAGAGCCTCCTCTTCATGAGTTCTCAACCAAGATGCTCTATCTTAAACTTCCCTCTACCCATCCCCCATATTTAATGCTTAATTATGTGTAGAATTTTTATGACTCCTACCGTAGTTGGGCTTTTCAATTTCAAGTGGTCTAGTCTTCCTATATTGAACCAAAAAATCTTGTTTTAGATGGCTATTGTTGTATGATAAGTTAGCTGTTGGTAAAGTGATTGCTAAATGTGGAGACTTTCCTCCTTTTTGTCTTGTATGTAGTGATGTTGAGTCAGTTGAACATATTTTCTTTTCTTGCCAATATGCTGCTAAGATTTGGAAATGCTATCTTTATAGTTGGTCCTTTTTTGTGTGAAATTAAGTGGTTTAATATAGCCTTTGGATACATCTATTTTACAAAGAAAATTCACCATTTTTTTCACAAATTTTGGTTAGTTTTATCCACTGAAATTCTTTGGTTTATATGGAAGCAAAGGAACCATGATATTTTTCAAGGTAGAACTAGGGTATTTACTAACTTCATATTTGAATTAATTTTAATAATTGTGGCTATGTAGATATATCTAAAATTGAAGATTCTACAAAAGCAGCTAGAGCACTTCTTGCAAATAGGTTTGTTGAAAGTTAATTCTGACTACATCTTAGACTCTAGAGTGTAGCCAAAACTTATCCCACATATTGACTGGAGCCTTTCATATCCTACTGTGGTAGAGGTAACTATTTTAGAGTATGACTGGTCATGTATTAAAAATCCTACTTCAAGTAGGCAAAATAGTATATTCCTTCCTAGATGTACTCTTCTAACTCAAATAAGAACAACACTAAGTGTTGGCTAGAAGCATCAAAATACTGTATGGAACTCAATAGAATCTCTGACATGATAGAACCCAACTTTGAAGGTAGCATGTCAGTCAAGGAAGATATGTACTTGGACAATGGTGTTCTTTTGGTGGATGATACTTTCTCATAACAAGCTCTTAGGGCACATCTAGAACCTCCTATGTTCCCAATTGAAGAACAAAAATAGACTTGGAAAATATTTCACAAGAACTTTAAGAATTGACTAGCAAGTTGGAAAATATGGTGGACACAAGTGGTATATAGGAGGCAAGTGAAGTAATGAATTTTATCTGAGATAACACTTTTAGTCCACTATTAGAGAAAGTTGATAGCTACTTCTTGCTAGAGGATGTTATAGAAGAGAATTATCAGAAGGGACCTAAGATAACATTGCATCTTAGGACTTAATAAGGAAAATATGGATTTCATTGTTAGAATCAATAAAAATATGAATGGATAATTGTATATGTGGGAGACTTTGTCATCTAATGGACATGCTGGTTTTGCTTTTTGTCTTTATTTAGTTTTTGTTGTTGCCTCCTACATAAGGCTTTTTATATTGACATATTGTTTGATTTTTTATAAACTTTGATATATGGTTGGTCAGTTACATTTGACTATCTATATGGTAGTACTATTATTTTTTCACCTTTGGGTAATTTAGTCTTTTGTGAATGATATTTCAATATAAAAAAAATTAAATGGCGAATGAATGGAATTGTTTTACATATAAATATATGTAAAACACACACACACACGTGTGTGTGTGTGTGTGTGTGTGTGTGTGTGTGTGTGTGTGTACTTATATAATAAATAAACAAATAAATAACTTATTGTCCCTTCACGTGCAAAAACCATGGGATTAAACATCTAACCCTTAGAGTGTTTGATTTAGTGTAAATCTTATAGTGTTCTTCTTATCACAAGTGGTTTTTTCTTGGTTCTAGCTGCATGGTTTTCTTAGTTGATTATATTTTGTAGAGTAGTGACCCTCATTGATTATTAGGATTTGAGATTATTCTCTCTTGTATTAATCTTGAACACCATTAGAGAATTATTCTGGAGTTGGAGCTTATCTGAGTAGTATAAGTTAGAGATTGTTGAGACATTGACCTTGCTAGAACAAGATAATATAGGTTCGTTTTCATGCTTAACTCTCATTTTGATGATGTGTGAGAGGTCTTGGGTAAGACATACACCTTATTCAATTTGTATTTTATGATTGATGACTTTTAATTGTGTCATTCTTTTTAAGTAGATGACAATAGTTTAGTAGCTTGTTTGAATGACGTATTAGTTCCCTTTTTGGCTTAGATAAAAAACCATTTTTGATGATGAATTATCATGGAGGAGGACATCACAAGTGTAAGGAGAAATACATTAAAACCTCATTATTTAGAGTGGATATGTAGGCTACCAAAGTTGTGGTTGGGGCATGGGGTCTAAGTTCTTAAGTTAGGTTAGGATTGTTGTCATCATCCTTCATGTTGGGCTTATATGATAATGCTTGGATTTGATAATTGTATAATATCAATTAAATGTTTTCAATAAGTCATTATATAATTGTGTATGTCACATTCATTTAAAAATAATAATGATAAGAAATTACACAATAGTTTATCTACTTAATATATTCTATTAATAAGTAAACATCATTAAATTAGGTTAACAAAAAAAGTTCTCATTTTTTTCTTGGGTTTTAATTAAATTTTCTATGTTAAATTTTAGGCATGACATATTGGTATCAAACTCCAATTTTAACACTGGGAGCTCTAGTATGTTTAGTGCAAATCTATGCATCACTAAATTTTTTTGGGGTCAATTACAATATGTCACACATGGGTAGAATGGGTAGTTCCTATAATGGGGATCATCATGAACCATCAATTGATTAGATGGTATAAATAAAATAACAAATCCTCCAAACCCTTCAGCACTTGACATATATTTTAGAGGAGAGACTAACCCAAGCTCAGGATCTATTTGAGAGTTCCTCTCCTTGTTAACCACATGTGATGAGGCCCATACAACAACACTAATTAATGAGTTATAAACCATGTTACTCTAGGGGTTGTGTTGAACAAATTTTCAAGTTTAGGAGACCCACCCTCACTCTCCATATGAGACAACTCTCCCTTATTCTGAAAAGTGTGCCACCTTGAGGTAGAAGACAAGTCTAATTTAAGTGTGTTAGCATATAAAATATAGACCAGTAGATATTTATGGTGCAGGACCTAATAGACCATTGAGAACCCCACTAGTGAAGGAACCTTCTTCAGAGGCTTACTACTTATGTGGGGTTGTGAGCCATTTCATTCAAGATTATCCATACAAGGCATAATTGATATCTAGATTTGTTTAGGATGGATGAGGTGGATATATTGAGAATTAATAAGCTTTCAAAGAACATCATGCTAAAAGAAATAAAGCACTAGGTACATGACCATCAAAACCTTTAAATTGGGCCAATTATGGGGGATCAATTTTTTTTTATTTTATATCATGCTACTATACTTAGTGATCTTTGTTAAGCATGAAATATATAGAGGGGGGGTGAATCAGTATTTTATATATATTTTACTTAATCTAATTTATTTTCTTTAACCACTTAATCACGCATTCAAGATATGCAATAAAACTGAAACAATAATATGCATCACGAGAGAGAGCGAGAGAGAGAGAGAGAGAGAGAGAGAGAGAGAGAGAGAGAGAGAGAGAGAGAGAGAGAGAGAGAGAGAGAGAGAGAGAGAGAGAGAGAGAGAGAGAGAGAGAGAGATTTATACGTGGAAACCCAAAGTGGGAAAAACAACAAAGAATAATCTCAAGTATATAAATGAGCATCAAATCAAATTACAAAGTTTTCAAGCACCAACTTGCAGGAGCACCAACCCCTTTGCCAAGTACCAACATAGCCAATATTTGTGAGCACCAACCCACAGGAGCACCAACCCCTCTTGTGTATAAAATGTAACTATCTCTCAATGTTGCTTACTCAATAAATGATAGAACTCTACAATATCTCTTACTTTTCTCTCTTTGAAAAAAAATACAAACCATGCAGTCTCTTACATATTTCAAATGGCTTCTCAAAGATTTATTTATAGCTTTCCAAATGACCTTTGGCATTCACCCTTTGTGACCCTTCAATCCTCATGGAAAATGGCAACAAACTTGCATGACCCTTCATATCCTTGCATTTTAAAAGTCATATGGTGACCCTTTATAAGAAAATGCATCTTTTTCTCTTTTATCTTTATCTTGGTGACTTTTCATATTCTTCAAAGTGTCCCTTCATGGAAAAATGCACCATACCCTCTTTTGTCTTCACATGGCGACTCTTGAAATTCCTCAATATGACTCTTCATGAGAAAATGCATCCCATTCCTCTTTTGTTTTTTACCCCGTGACTCTTTGACTTATCCATGGGCCCTCTTTTGACTTATATGCAACCAAAAATATATTCATTAATATTCAATTAATATTAACACACATTAGCCAAAATATGAATATTAAAAATACCATTAAATGCAATGGGACCTTTATCACCAATAATGCTAGACGTTTGACATCAATGACAATATTTCCAACAATTTCCCCATTTGTAATTGATGATAACCTCAAACTGAAACTACCATATCCTGAAACCTGCACATATTGCCATCTAAAAAACATATAGAAACTCCCCCTTACTATAACAACCTGTACCTATTTCTTGTACCTATTTTTGCACCTGTACCTATACTTGTACCTATTTTTGTTCTCTCTCCCTTTGACATCAATGGCAAAGGTCCTACCTGGAGTTAACACTTAGCTGCCCCTCAACTGATGCTAAACCTCAATGGCAGGAAGTAAAATAAATTACTCCCAACTTCTCCTTTAGATACTCAAATGTGTCTTTTAGTAGTGCCTTTGTGAAAATATCTCTAGTCTATTATGTAGTACTAATATATTCCATCTTAACTTTTTGATCTGTAACCTGCACTCTCAAAAAGTGATATCTAATAGAACTTGTGTTGTCACAAAAAAATAGAAATAGATTCATCATTTTTCTCTTGATATCTTCCAAAGTTTGCTTCATCCAAAGCACTTGAGTACAACACAATACCACTACAATATATTCTACTTCAACTGTAAAAATTGATACTAAATTTTGATTTTTACTTAGCCATCATACTAAGCTATCACCAAGGAAGAAAGCTCTTCCACTTGTACTCTTTCTATCATCCAAATATCATGCCCAATCTGAATTTGTATAAGCAACCAAAGTGAAATCTCTACCTCTGGAATACCACAATCCATAATCCAATGTCCCCTTGATATCTCTAATATTTTTTTCACCAACTGAATATGACTATATTTTAGAGCTGACTCATATCTTGCAACCATACCTACTGCATGCATGATATCTAGCCTTGATGCTGTCAAATATAAAAGACTACCAATCATAGATCTATACAAAGATTGATCTGCAATAGGTGAATCTTCATCCTTGCTCACCTTATTTTCTATACACATTGGTGGGCCAACTGGTGTACAATCATCAAAACCAAATTTATTCAACATTTCTTTGGCATATTTACTTTGAGATATGAAAATTCCTTTATCTAACTAAAATATTTGTAATCCTCAGAAAAATGACAATTCTCTAAGCATAGACATCTTAAATTCTTTTTGCATATTATCAAAAACTTATTTTGCCATCTTTTCAATGTTTCCTCCAAAAATGGTGTCATCAACATATACCACAACAATCAATTGATGCTCACCATTTGTTTTGATGTAGAGATTACTGTCAAAAAATTTTGTCTTGAAACCTTGATCCTGCAGGTATTTATCAAGTCTTGCATACCAATATTTGGGAGCTTGTTTCAATCCATATAGTGATTTCTTCTATCTGCATACATGGCTACTAATATTTGAGAGAGTAAATCTCTTAGGCTGCTCAATGTAGACCTCTTCTTCTAGATTTCTATTTAGGAAGGTAGATTTGACATCCATTTAAAATACTTTGAAATTTTTAAACACTACATATGCATGAAACATTCTAATAACCTTTAGCCTTGCCACTGGTGCAAAAGTTTCTTGAAAATCTATTCCCTCAATCTGAGCATATCATTTACATACTAATCTTGCTTCATTCCTGGTCACTTCTCCATTTTTATTCAACTTATTTCTATAAACCCATTTTGTTCCTATCATATTGTGATCTTCTAGGCACTAATTCCCAAGTATCATTCTTTTCTATATGATTTAAATTTTCATCTATTGTCTTAACCCAATGCTTATCATGTCTAGCTTCTAAAAAAGTTCTATGTTAAATTTTGGATAACAAACATAAATTAACTTGCTCAAATTCACTTACCATCATATTTCTGGTGTGAATTCTTTCATTTATGTCACTAATGATGTCACTTTCATTATGATTTATCTAAACATATTTGGATGGAGTTTTGGTGTCCTTTTTGTCATTTTTCTCATCTTTATGTAATTCTTCAAAATCTTCCTCTTCAATGATTTTAGGAATGTCTACTAGATCACTGATTCTTTGTGTTCCATCTTCTTCTATCCTGACACTTGCACTTTCAACAATTTTCTTGGTTATTTTGTTATAAAATTTATAAGCTTTACTTTTACAAGAATAACCAAGAAATATACCTTCATCTTCTTTGGATTCCAACTTACCAAGTTTTTTGTTGGTTCTCTTTATGAAGCATCTGCTGTCGAAAACTCTGAAATAATCAACTGTTGTTGGTTTGTCTTTCCATAGCTCATAAGGATTTTTGTCACTATTGACTCTCAATAATGATTTATTCTGAATATGTACTATTTTAGTAACTACATCTCTCTAATATATATATGGTATCTTGGATTCATTTAACATTGTCCTCACCATCTCCTGAACTATTATGTTTCTTCGCTTAACTACTCCATTTTGTTGTGGAGTTTTGGCTGCTGAATAATGTCTTTTTATTCCATGGTCTTTATAAGACACAATAAACTAATCTGACATAAATTCTCCTCTTCGATTTTATCTTAGACACTTAATCTTCATACTGGTTTCATTCTCAACTAATGCTTTGAATACTTTAAAATGTTTGAAAGTTTCTAATTTTTTTTTTAAAACATTACCCAAGTCATATGTGAAAAATCATCAACAAGCAACATGAAATATTTCTCACCTTTAGTACTTTGAGTTCTCATAGGTCCACATAGATCAATGTGAATAAGCTCTAGCATCTGAGTGGTCGAGTTCTCTTTTATTTTGAATCACCTTCTAGCCTATTTCCTATGCTGACAAGGTTCAAAAAGCGTGTCAAATGGATTTGTAATCTTTAGAATATTTTTGATTGTTTGCTTCTTGATGATGTTGACAAAATTTTCACATTTTATGTGTTCCATTATCCTGTGCCATATCCAAATTTCTTCAATTTGACTGAAACAACATCTTTGACCTTTGATATTTGATAGCATATACAAATAATTGCCTATTCTCTAAGCATTTGTAACCAACACATCTAAATCTTTTCTCTCGATTTTACAACCTTCTACATAAAACTTTAGTGTGTGCCCCTGATCACACATTTGAATTACACTCAAAATATTATGTTTAAGACCTTCTACATACAAAACATTTTTAGTTTTAGTTCTACCATTATCCAAACTTAGTGTACCCTTTTTGACAATTCTAGCAGTAGTATTATCTCTGATTTTCACTGTGCCACCATTAATTTTTTTCAAGGTTATAAACTTAATTTTGTCTCCTGTCATGTGCCTCAAACATCTGCTATCAACGAAACATGGCGTTTCTTCATTTCTTGCATGCAAAGCTGTCTCCACCAACATAGATTTTTTAAGTTATTTCTTCTACCATGAACCTATCTAAACTTTCTTCTTGATGAATGGAGCCTTGAAACTCTAGTCCTTTTTGACTGACTCGAACATGCTTCTACAATACCAAGCTATGTATCCAAAGTTGTTTCACTTGTAACATATTATGGCCTCTTCATTAAAGCTTGATAGAAGAGCAAACGAGTTGTGGATTCTGCTTGACTTTGCATGACTTTCCTTCTCCTTATTTCTGAAATTGTTAGCCCTTTTTTGACATTCTATTTTCTTATGACCATATCCATTACAATAAAAATTGTAACCATAAAAATAGGACCTAGTTATGTATTTTTGACCTGATTGCCTTTTATAGCTCTATTCTTTCTAGTCTTCTTTGTTTGATACATCCTCTATATTCTTAACTTCTTCCCTTTTGATTTCCTCTTTTTTAAGAGCTTCATCATATATCTTTCCTTTTTATTTGTCTATGAAAGTAGTGGCATCCCCTTTCTCTTTTTCAAATCTGATACCTATCTTATCTAACATTCATCTTTTAATTTCTACTATCTTATTCAATATATTAGTGTTATTCTTAAATTTTGAATCATTGACTTCTCTATCATTGATTGATTTATTTTTTTTCTCAAGATCTACTTTTAAAGAAGCAATTTCAATAACATACCTTTCATATTTTTTACTTATTTTTTATAACTGTGCCATTAGATCTTCTTCAATCTTCTTGGCTTCTTCAAAGTGTGATTTTAAATCTTCAATTATTTTCTTTAACTCCTTTTAATTTTTCTTGATCTAGAGCTTTAATCTTTGATTCTTCTTCTCAAGAGCTTTTAACTCTTCTAAGGCACAAATGAGTTCTCCTTCTAGATTTACTTTAGCTTCATTTTGTTCCTCTTCTTGATCATCTATAATTTTTCTTGTAGAGGCATCTTCATATATAGCCATGAATAGAATCTCTTCTTCTTCTAAATCACTGACTCCACTATCTTAGATTGAGCTAGGATCTTTAGAATATAAACTCTTCTTCTCAAATCTCTTATTGAATTTTCCTTTGAAATTCTTCTTGTATATAGAATTTCCTTATTCATTGTCACTATTGCCCTTATCTGGGCACTTAGCTGCAAAATGTCCAATTTTTCCACAATTAAAACATTTAAAAGGTAATTTTCATTGATATTTATCTATGCCCTTTCTCAAATTGTAAATAAATAGAGCTCCGTTGTCATCTTCATCATTAGTAGAACTATCACTTGATTCTTGAATCTTAGTCTTCTCTTTCTTTGATGTCTTGAAAGTAGATTCTCTCTTTGAAAGTTTTTCTTATTCGGTTCACATCTCATATGCCATAAGAATACCATGTAGCTCATCCATCTTTAGCTTGGCTAAATTCTTCATCTCTTCAATTACCAAAACTTTATCATCATATCTCAATAGTAGAGATCTCAATGCTTTTTGAGCCATAATTTATTCTTCTAACTTTTCCCCAAGACCTTGAATCTAATTAACTATTTGATCAACCCATAAAAGATAACTTTTTATATTTTCTTCCTCTTCCATCTTCAAACTCCCGAAATATCTTTTGAAATTCTGAAGCTTAGCTTGTTGAACCTTTCCATCACCTTTGTAAATATTCTCAAGTTTTACCCAAGTTTCATGAGCAGATTTATATTGCATAACTTTAACAAATTTTGATTCACATAAACCACATAAAACAATATTTAAAGCTTTAACAATATTTTCACTTGCCTTCTTTTGTACCAGAGTAGTTACAAGTGTCTGTGACTCTTCATATTCCTCTACCACGGCTTGCCAAATGTTGAATCCCAAGGCCATCGAATAAGTCTTCATCCTTATGCTCCAAAATCCATAATTTATACCATCAAATAAATGTGCCTTATTTATAGAAAAACCTTCATGTGATCCAACCATCGTGCTTTCCCAATCTACCTTCAAGCTGTAAATTTTTTTTCAAAGAAACTGGGTTTGATACCAATTATTAAGCATGAAATATACTAAGAGAGGTGGGTGAATCAGCATATTATATATCTTTTACTTAATCTAATTTATTTTTTTAACCACTTAATCACACATTCAAGATATGCAATAAAATTGAAACAATAATATGCACCACATGAGAGAGAGAGAGAGAGAGAGAGAGAGAGAGAGAGAGAGAGAGAGAGAGAGAGAGAGAGAGAGCAAATTTTTATGTGGAAACCCAAAGTAAGAAAAACCATAGAGAATAATCTCAAGTATATGAATGAGCACCAACTAAAATTACAAAGTTTGCAAGCACCAACTTACAGGAGCACCAACCCATATGAACACTAACCCCTTGCAAAGATTTATGAGCACCAACCCCTAGGAGCACCAACCCCTTTTGTGTATAAAACACAACTATCTCTCAATGTTACTGAACAAATGATAGAACTCTACAATATCTCCTACTTTTCTCTTTTCAAAAACAAATAAAAACCATGCACTCTCTTACATATTTCAAATGGCTTCTCAAGTCCTTATTTTTAGATTTCCAAATTACCTTTGGCATTCACCCTTTATGACCCTTCAATCCTCATGGAAAATGGTGCCAAACTTGTATGACCCTTTGTATCCTTGCATTTAAAAAGTCATATGGTGACCCTTCATAAGCAAATGCATCTTTTTCTCTTTTGTCTTTATCTTGGTAACTTTTCGTATTCCTCAAAGTGTCCCCTTCATGGAAAAATGTGCCATACCCTCTTTTGTATTCACATGGTGACTCTTAGAATTCCTCAAGATGACTCTTCATGAGAAAATGAGTCTCATTCCTCTTTTGTCTTTTACCCCGTGACTCTTTAACTTCTCCATGGGCCCTCTTTTGACTTATATGCAACTAAAAATATATTCATTAATATTAAATAAATATTAAAACACATTAGCTAAGATATGAATATTAAAAACACCATTAAGTGCAATGGGACTTTTATCATCAATAATGCTAGACCTTTGACATCAATGACAATATTTCCAACAATCTTCTATTTTGTTTTATGAGGCACTGAGTGCCAATATTATACTTTTGGACATTTTTAATGGGTCTTTTGATGCAACCAACAATTAGGCAGGGGTTATTAATCCTTGTCTATCCTAAAAGGATACTTGTGTGAATAAATACATCAAAGGTCTTGGTACATAGGGTAACTCAGTTGGCTCATTGTGACCATTCCATAAAAAGAGCATGTGTGAGTACTTATGACAAATCAATATACATTTAAAATATGAGCTAATAACTATAGAATCAATAGAATGATTTAACTATGTAAATGCAATTGATTCAAACAAACATATTTATTGCATGGATTTAACAGTGCATAAGCAAAAATAGATAGAGTAGGAGAAATCAAGATAAAAGATTAAGAGAAGATTGATTAGATTCTAAACTAACAAAGCTGATTAAAGAAAAGTAAAAGAGAGAAGGGAAAGGAGAAAAAAAAGAGATTTATTTTTAATGAAATTGATTAGTTCCTATTGAGTAGAAAAATCCTCAAAGAAACCAGTCCTTAATCAATCCAAACCTAGCACAATTCAGTTAAAGGATGGTTCAAGAGTCTAAGGGAGATAAAAATAATGTAAAAGAAGAAAATAGGGTCACCATATTGCATGCACAAACCAAGTCTATCAAATGGTAAAGTTTTCACATAAAGATATTTCCATTAAAAATCATTTGGTTTTCATCAATACTTAGTTGGATTACATACTCGATCTCAAACACCCTTGCTAAGACTAAAAAGAGCTAGCCAAGTACAACCTTCTCTAATTCTATAAAAGACCAACCCTTATTATAATACAAGAAATGATCTTATATATACCTCCAAGTCCATGGAGTTTTAAATTTGTCCCACTACTAGGGTGGTTATAAGTAATCATCAATGTGATTGGAAGGTATAGTTTAGGCTCTGACAAACATGCCAAATTGGTCATGTTCTGACAGATACTGAATTGAAATCTAGTAGTGGAGGGTTGTTAGGATTGCTTTGATATTGCCATTTAGATGTATTCTATGTAATTAGGCACCATACCTCTTGATGGTTAAATTTGTCGTATGTTATTCACTTGATCTCGATGCACATGTCATGCTCATGATTCACACCTTATTCATGATTTTATCTAAATTTTCATCCTTTTGATCATTACCCTAACTTGATGCCTTGAATTCCATGGTTTATCATCATAAAACTAAGCTATAACTTAATTTTGCTATTGAATTAAATAGATAGTCCCATTTTGACTTTTGATAGTTTTTACAACTAAACGAGTTGTCAACATTAGTCCCTTCATCTTCTAATGTGATCAGTGCCACATGGCCCTTCCTTGGCTTCACATTTCTTTTACTTCACTAGGATTTTGGCTTTGCCCACCAGGTACCACTTTGCCACTTGGCAGTTTGTCGACATCCTCGAGATTTACTCTATGATCTACCTTTATCATTGTCATGGCCATGTGGCTTCTTCTCATCCTCCCAAGAATTTTATAATTTTGTGGGTCGACACTATTAATTCTCTGAGCTCCTAGGTTAATGCTATAATCACTTTGAGTTCTCAGGCTTCTAGGAGGGTGCTTGGTGGTGTCTTCTTGGGGACATGATACTTTGCGAATGTTGATTAGCTCCTAAAATTCTAGGTTAATGACTTAATTCCCTTAAGGTTTTGAATTTCTTATGTCCAAAATCTTTATTATTCCTTCAATCCTTTGTGCTCCTGCCATTTTGGGAGGGTGCCATGTGGAATCTTCTCATGGTCCTAGGGTTTTAGAAAGAGTCATTTTTACAAAACTATTTGGTTTTGAAGCTATGTGTCTTAGAGATTTGGATGCATGGAAGAATCTGGGGGTGTGAGGAATCTTTTGAAAATTTGTAAGAAAATACGAAAATTGGCTAAGTAAATATTTTTGAAAAACTAAGTTTTGCCAAGCAAATTTTAATGTGATAAATAATCATTTAATATAATAATTGAAACTAATGATTCACATAAAATTAAGTTTTAATCTTGAACATTCAAATAGGTGAATACTAAAGTATTTTATCAAAAAATAAGACTTCATAAGCTTAAAACAAACTTTTAAGTTAGACATTAATAGTCATAGATAAAAACTTAGACTGAATCAAGCAAAATGCAAAGGCATTAAAAATGAGAATGAATAATCATTTGTAACTTATCATCTAGTAAACTGCCAACCAAGAAGAGCTCAATAAGACAAATCATCACAACCCCATTGAAAAAATTAGATAAGAAAAGAGGGTCCCAATTTTTTAGTTTGAAAATGGGGTGTGTCGATGAAGGCAACAACAAATGGTGACTCTTGTTGGTAGATACTCCTAAATATCTAAAGAAATACATAATATATAGTTATTGCATCCAAACAACAAGCATTCGCTACAAATTATCACTTGAGATAAAACCAAAAGAATAAGAGCACTAATTTGTACCTCAATATGCGGCATACTCAACTGTAATCCTACCAAAGACCATCTATGTGTGTGATAAAGTGATTAATTCATTTTGTTTGCATGCACACATAATATTTTAGATTTGTATAAACGATTAGAACTTATAAAAGGAAAAATATTTAGCTATTTGGCATGGGGGGATGGTGTGGGCATTGCTAAACTATCAGTGAGGTTTATATAACCTCGATAGAGATACCTCTGGTCCATTCCTAAGACCTTGTTCCACTGCTAACTAGGTTGGAAAGCCTGTGGTGGAGGTTATCAAGATCACCCTTTCAAGGAATATTTTTATATTTTAAATTTTAGCTCAATTATTTTGGAAGGAGACTTTAATTTTGATACTGGGTTCAAAGAAAATTGGAAAGTTCATGATCAGTTTAGATAAACCCCAAAAAGACAATGATACATTTTATTTAGATGTTTCAATTAAGTGTATAGATGAATTTAAATGAGAAAATAAACCTTTCTAAATCCACACCTTTTATTTTGAATCTTTGGTCTTTATTAATTTGAAAATGTATGAGAGAGTCATGATAGTTTTATACAAGTGTTCAAACAAGATTAAATTTTATGCCTTAAGTTCCACACATGTTGTTTACTTACCAACATGCCTTTCATTTCATTTTTTTAATTATTGGGGGACCCACAAGGAAAAAAGAGAAGGACCAGATAAAACAAAACAAGAAAGGTAAACTAAACTACCAAGAAGGGATGGGAAGGCAAAATATAAATTTAACAAGAAAGGAAAAGAGAAATTATTCATTGAGGTTTTCAAGTAGATACATGCTTTAAACTAGTTAGACAACTATTTTTTTTTACGATTTTGAGAAGGGTAAAGGAAAATTTTAATTTCTTCCATGAAATCTTCTCCATTCATAGATACTATCCCATAAATATTTGTCTATGTTATTTTTATGTAATTTAAGAAAATTAAGATTGTGAAATTATACATTATGTTTGTATTTAGACTGTCGAAAGCATGATCAATCTGGTTTGAGAAATACCTCTGTCAAAACATTAAATTATGTAAGGGGAAGGGGTAGGCATTATTAAATGATAGAAATAACTGAACATCCAATATGATAGGGGATTCCTCTCTATTTTAGCTAATAGATGAATCAATTGGTGGCTACTCTTGGATGCAGATAAATGCCTACATAACATCCTCTTTTTAATTGTTATCATTTCAAAAGGCTTGGGATTAACTCATATTATTCCCGTATCTAAGACCTTATGAAATTATCATTAGAGGATAAGGTATTTGGGGAGATAGGATAAATTATATTACTCTCAGCTTGCATCCCCATTGGTATGATTACTTCCTCTAGGTCATTATGTTCATGACTTCCAATTTCAAGCCTGACTAATACCACTAGGAAGAATGCATGGCTGATTTCAATTGATTTGAAACCAAGGTTGAGATAATTAGAGAGATAATCTAATTTTAACTCATATGGATGTGTCAATGAAGATGGATCATTGATTGGGCTAATGAGTTAGAATATATGCTCCCACTAACCAAAATTTAGCCCTTTAAGAGAGATTTGGATGTGATAGAAAACTTGTTACTACATCTTGATTGCATCAAGTTAGAGAGAATCCTCTTAGATTTTATTAGAGAACTCATCTATGAAATTATAGGAACTAACAACTTGTCTTTATCCCTTACGATTCTCCTAAAATTTATGACTAAAGTTTGCTTAGTTTGCACACTCAAGGATGCTAAGATTCTTTTAAGAGATGCATCTAATCAGCTGTGATATTCCCTCCTAGGGACTGATGGAGACTGGATAATAGTTGTTTTAGACTTAATACACCTATTTGGATGTGTCTACATAGATGGTTCATTTATTGGGCTAATGAGTGATGCAACACACTTGACACCTTCAATCTCCCTTTATATTATAACTACTCCATTAAAGATCTGTTACAAGGTTTCTTATATGATTTTACACAAATTGGAAAATATTAACCTCATTATATTTAAAAATGATTTTGAATGAAATCATATAATTATTATATAAGCTTATATCAATTGATGGATAAGTTACCATGTCAATTGACTCAACTTATTCAATAGCTACTCTTCAACAATGTCAACTTTCTCTAGAATTTTGATTGATCCATGTAATCTTTCAAGAATCTAACTTTAATTTGATCATACATAAGATTTAAAAGGTTTAATAAAATCATATTCAATTTGAAACAATGTTTCAAATAGTTTATAAACATCTTCTTTCATTCAATCTAGAGTTTGAATTGATAAGGCTAGTGAAGGCTTCAAGGGCTACAAAGTTATTCTTGAGTTTCCATGAGATAATCATCAAGCTAAATTTTTTTATCACTTTGAGAAGTTACATATAGCTTGATGGAACTAAAACAATGCATATTTGTCTTTAATTTGTCTTAGAAGACCAAATTTCTCAAAACTACCCCTTTGTTACTAGTAAGCATTAGCTAATTTTGGTTACCATAGGTGAGACTAATTGAAAACATGACCAGGTGAACCATTTCCACTCCAAATGAAGTCTCAAGTGAAATTTTATAATAGAGTTCAAAAAAATTTAAGGTTATTTTGACAAGTTTAAGGTAATTGTTCTTTCTAACAGTATGCTTGTCTAGTCATGGCTTGTCCTAGTTAGGCTAGTTCAAAGGTGTCAAAAGTTGATAAGACCTTATTAAGGCATTTAACACATGTAAATTAACTTCATGTCCTCTTATGGTCTGTACAAATGCCTAAAAATATGTTGAGCTGTCTTTTCTAATGTTATAAGCCTTTTCAAATGTTTTATTGTTCATTGTGTAACATTTAAGAGAGAGCATGTGCAAGAAATGGTATGTAAGCAATAGAATGAAGTTGATAGAACACATACCACATTTTTAAGTATGTGAAGGATCTCCATGAACACTTTTACCTTAGTTCAATTATATTTCCAAGTATGATATGATAGTTCTACTAATAAAGGATAAGTTTTCTAAGAGTGGTTACAATTTTTTAGAGCAAGGATCACTTATAGAAAATACCATGGATTAATACATACTATAAAGGTACAAATCCATGCATTTAATTAATTTCTAGGTGAAAATAGAGCAAAAACCTACTCCTTCTCCCAATCGATATCCTTGGCAGCCTTAGAAGGCACATCAGTTTCCACTTGATACAAGTAAGAAGGAAAAGGTTGGAAGCTGAGATCTTGGGAATAGTAGGGGGTCCTTATGACCTTAAACTTTGTGGAATTAGTTTCTTGGTTAATCCCCTTAACTCTATGAATAATTTATAAGAGTATAAGAGGCTCACAATGCCTTTTTCATTCATACAAGCTCATGTTTACCTTCATAATTTCAACTTTAAACTCGATGCAAGAGGGATGATCATAGTTGGGTGATATCAATGTGAAAATAGACTTATATAACATCAAAGTCATCAAATACATAATTTGAGCAAAAGAGCATTTGGAAAAAAACTGGTTCTTCCTTCTTTGTTTGCAAGTTACACTCAAGTCTGCAATCAAGTTTTAGACTGATTTAGGTGTTTTATTATCTCCAATGATCTCAAAAAAACTTATTCCATACTCCTTATCCCTCCTAAAATTTTTTAAGGTATTTTAAAAACATAAATATAGATAAAATGGTGAGGAAAGGGTCAAGATCATGCATCCAATGAGTTGTTGCAAGTCTAGATAGTCACCTACAAATCTGTGTGTATGACGAGGTGAACTAGACAAGATTTTCTAGTGGAGATGGGTTGGGAAAAGCCTCATAAGGTATGATAGTCTTAATATAATAGATAAGAGACACATAAAATCTATGTGGAGAACTAGAATAGTCAATTTAGTCTCATATCCAAACACAAACCTACAGGCTTATGGCAGATATGAACAAGTTTTACATGAAACCTAAGGTTAAAAGAGATGAGGTCAAGATGCAGAAGATATGAAATGAGTTGTGTTGGTACCATACATTAATTTATTTTTATATTAAATATTTTTCACTTAAAAGTGGTAGTCTAAACCTAATAAACACTTCCTAGGACTGTGAGACCTAAGGGAGAGAATACTAGATGAGAAGACATGACTTATATGCAATCCATGATCCTTGAGAAACTAATGTGGGATTGGTTTCACATTCCAAAAATGGTATAAACATGTAAAATTAATCCAAGTGATGTGATCCCATGTATTCAATGATTATGGGGTTTAGGATTTTTTCATTTCAAAGTAGCAATTCAGACCTATTGAGAATATATAAGGCTATGTGTGTAGAATGAGGAAAATGTGAACTGTGTAGTGTTAGAGGGATGTCTAGAGGTATGAAAAGGGAAATAAAATATAAGGAAACATATTAAATCCATTATAAATTATAATAAGACCCTCATCTATTTTAACCAAGGAGACAGATGACAATGAAATGGGCAAGAGGTTTAATTAGGCCTAAAGAGCCTAAATTGGTCATACATAGGCTTGCGTATGAAAATTAAAGAAAAATTGAAAGTATGGAAGTGTTATAAGGATTTATGAGTATAAATAGGGTAGATAAATTTTTATAAGATGTTTCCCTGATTTTGAGCTCATCAGGTAGGAAAGAAAGTGCTCAATGAAGCCTGTTAGGGTCACTTGAATACAACTAGGCATAAACCTTAGTTTTGAGATTTAAGTAGTTTCAAGTAGATTGAGAGGGTAATTAGTTGATTTAGGCATGGGGATACCTCAAAATACATTTCATATAACCCAAGGTAATTTTTTAAAGTCAAACTAAATAATTTGGTGCATCCCCATGCAAATTTCTCTCCCTCTCGAGTCCATCGTTGCAGACCTAATCACTCGAGATAACTTTTGGCACATGATAAATCACTTGAGAGGATGTATGGTGTTAATATATAATTTGGGAGTGTGAATGGGTTTTTAAATCATAATTATTGGAATTAGTTCAGGCATCGAGGCCCTATAGTCTATGAACAATTGTTAAGAAACTAGGTTACCTAAAACCCTCCTTAAACCCTCACAATGCCCTGATGGGAGAAATAGATCCTATAAGTCACTCAAATGGGCTGTATTAACCTTGAAATTGATTAAATATATTATATGTTTCTCTTAGGCCTTAGATTAAGTAGATTTATAATACGTGTCACGAAAAAAGTGTACAAAAATGGCCTAAAAGGCACAATTACAAGACTATTTTTGAGTGTGCAGAGTGGTGATTAGCCATAAAATAAAGTAAAAAGGATTTTTAAGCATATATAGAGGTTATATTGAGATATATTCCCATTTATATATTCCCAAGATGATTCATGAGCTATTCAAGTCACTAATTTGGGCCAAAAAGGTTATTGTATTACTATCATGCCTAAAAAGCATAACTGCATACTTATGGAAGATTATAGAGAGATTGATAGCCCTTGGAACATCATTAAGATCACTAGTTAATGATATTTTAATTCTCATTAGATCATAAACAAGTCCAATCGGGAGAATATAAAAAGGATTGAGCATGATATCCAAGTATATCATTTAAAAAACCTTGTGAGAGAGGTGTAGTGAGATTGATGGGTTTCAAGACACCTAATAAAACATGATTACCATTGAAAAATTAGTATAGATAACTCTAAAAAATATTCAAGGTGTCAAGGAGAAGGGAAAATGGTAGTTCAAGTTGACTTTGATGATCAAGAATTCTATTTGTCATTTCTAGATAAGGAAAAGGGCAATTTCAAAGAAGATTGATGAGTCACCAAGAAAATGAAGGAAAATGGAGTCTCTCCTACACCAACCCCTATAAGATCATGATCATGTTAAAGAGAGTTCATAGGAATACCTACTTTCAAGCTTTATTATTGTAACCTACTTATTCATGAGGGGACACTTGTCATGTCTCTTCATGTACATTTTCTCTCTCCTTATCATTCACTTCTGTATACACTACTTAGTGTGGATTTATAATTATCCTCCAAATGTGAATGGTGAAGACCTACTCATTTTTTATTGATTTGATCAATAATACTACTAGTTTTACCTCCTTTTATGACTACACTTAGTGTGTATATATGGATAGTTTATCTTGTTAAGTGATTTGCTTAGTTTTCCTTGACATGTTCTATTATAACACTTATATGCAGTTTGAAATTTTATCTTGAAATTCATGTGAAGTGTTAGGGTTGAGTGTGTTTACCTATTCATTAGTGTCATTTTAGACCTCTTGATTAGTCTTCCTAGCCTAAGTATCTATCACAACCTCCACATTAAAATGCTGATGTAAGAGATTCATATTAGGAGTAATGTATGTTTAGATTAGTCTCATGGTCTACATGTGCACATGCATTTGGTTGGTAGTGATCAATTATTTTGGTGCATCTCCTCCTTAGTTAGGTTACTTTCATTTCTCTTACCATTTTCCTTTGTAAGCAATAGGTTTAGTAGTATCTTAGGTAATAACATCAAGGGATCTATCCATATCTAGAGATTCACCTCATTTATTAGGCCACCCATAGCCTAGAGGTGTCTTCATACTAACACTTAAGTGAGGATGATTGAACAAGATCAAGGGTGTAAATTTTGATGATAACATTTCTAACATGCCTGGTGGGACTAGGATTGCATCCCATTGAAGTGTTTTTGGTGCTACTCTTCAATACATCAGCCTTTAGAGGCATGAAAACAAGAATCAATGGTGACTCCAAGTGAATTTAAGCTGGTATAAGTAGCCCAAGTGTATAAAATAAAAAATGGTATGTATCATAATCATTCTTCTGGTTAAGATGCATATTCCATGTATTTGTATTCTCCATATCATGTTGATGGTATTCATGGCTTCACCTCAAATGGATCTCAAAAAACAAAATGTCAACCTTATCAATGTTATCATAAGCCTTATGTGCCCCCTCCCAATTTAACTCAGCCTCCTTGGCAGACTACTCATCCCTCTAGTTAACCTTATCAAAGTCATTTTACTTCTTTTTCAGATCTCTTATGTCGGGGAATCCAAGAACAACAGACCTGTTCTGATCCCACTTGTTAGGACCTTGCTCCTCAGAAAGAGCACAATATGATTACCAAATACAAGCAATTAAACATGCGGAAATATCCAGAAATACAAGTAACTAGAATTCATAAATAACACAAAATATGAGAGACAATATACAATCTTGTATTAATACTCGTATAGAAAAGAATACAATAAAGAGACGCCACACTCTTCCACCTTACAGAGGCTTGCCACACCTCAAGTGTACAATAATTCTTCTTCAAAAGTTCACTCTCCTACCAAAAACGGTCCCAACACACAACTCACACATAGAATTGGTGTTCACCTCTCCAACCAGTCAGTAATAACCCTGCCAGTACACCAAGCACTCTAAAGTACTTCAAGTAGATCTCCCATGAACCTGCAACCTGCAATTCAATAGACCATACTTACACATGTAGATATACTATGAGCTTGCAACAACCTGCAACTCAATGATCTTACAATGGAAGGATCTTCCTTGCCTTCCTTTTCAGCTCATAATTACAATACATGCCAATGGGTCTATAAATAGATTCCAGACTTAAACAATAACTTAGACTCATAGTTTACTAATAATAGACACGTAGCTCAAGACTCGAAATAGCCTTTACATGCAAACACTCAGTTTAACAAACTAACTGTTCGTGCAACAAACAGTTCTAGAACACACAGGTCTATCGACATCGGTCCCTGTCTGACTGGTGCTGACTGACGTCGGTTGACTCCCTACCAATGCCAATTGCCTTCTACATTCATCATGACCGACGTCGGTCATACTGTCGATGCCAGTTCTTCTGGAATTTTAGCAACCTCCTCTTTGTCTGCATAGTTGAAGCTTTTAGCTCCACAACCTAATAATCTCCCACTTGGAGATAAACATCTACAATTGTACCTATACCTATACATCATCTAGTTTGTTCCCTTGGCTCTGTATCCATCTTCAAGATCACTCTTGAAGACTAACCACCACACACCCTGTGGTGTAACACCTATCATCTAAATCACCTGCCACATCCACATCTACAAACCCATGTAGAAAATAACTTGACCCTGCATAACATGTGCACCTGCGGCTGGTCCCTCTAAGAATCCACTAAACTGCCCTTCAATGCTTCTTTCCTGAATTGGCTCCAAACTTGTGACAACTCCCACTGCTTGGGAAAACTCAGGTCTAGTACATACCATGCACTTAACCTCATTATGTGAATCAAGACACTATTCTATGAACTATCCAACCATCGGCATGCTAACCGGTCTCACACAATCATCCTGAAACAAAGTCAACCTATGACCTTCCATGTCCTTAGAACACACTCATGCCAAAGAATCTTGCTGCTCCCAGATTCCTCATGACATAATTCTGAACTAGCTTTACCTTTAGTTCAATAACTCCCTGTATATATAACCCTGCAACAAGCACATCATATAGTAATAGGATAATGTAGCTAATATTATCCAACCTGGTAAAGAGAAACACAATGATCAAACCTCCATTGTCCTGTAGCTTATACAAGACCATATACCCTGGCCTTCTGTCTCACATGTCTATTTCCACTCTTCTTCATCCTGAACATCCATTCGTCTCTCAGTGCTTTCTTCCAGCTAGAAACTCTACCCAAAACTCCCGTTTGGTTCTCCTCCAAAGAATCACATCCTTCATCCATGCCAAGCTCCCACTGTTTCCTGGATCTACCTGCTCTGCTTCTTCAATAACTTCCTGGTTCTTTACCATAAGTGAGAAACAAGTAGTGTAAAAAAGGGAAATGATGAATTTGAGGCTTACTTACCCTTTAAGTCCTCCATATGGGTGCTTGAGACTCCTTGACAGCTTGCTATCCACCCAAAATCTGTCTCAGTGACTGATGTCGATCACATCTCATTCTACACCCGACCGATGTCGATTCCCTGTGACTGCCTCATCACCGACATCAGTTCCCCCTTGCTGACACTGGTGTTTATATGTCCCTGAGTCATCGATGTCAGGCTGCACATAGCCAACATCGGTCCCTGTCTGGACACTGACACCAGTTTTCTAGCCGACGTCAGTCTCTATGTTTTTCTTGTGAGAACTGACTTCTACTCGTAAGCTCCTTTTGGATCAAACTCTTGTCCAAATCAACCTTGCTCTGCTCAAAATTCTTATGCCCCTTGTGCTAAACTCTGTCCATCACCTTCTCCTTGAAAACTAAGGCTTTCCTGCTCTTGTCACGAACATCAAATTCCTCAAGAAACATTACTTTCTTCTTCTGCATATAGAAATTTTGATCTATGCTCTTCAAATCCGAAAGCATACCCTTTGACTCAAGAACATGCATCTCCTTCTTATTCATGTGACCAAGCCTATTAAGCCACATCTTCGAATCTACAGCTGAAGTAGATAACCCAGAAAGAGAATCAATAATACAAGTAGATAGATAAAGCGTACCTACTTTCTTACCTCTTGCTACAACAAGTGCACCCTTGGTAACCTTCCAAGAGTTCACTATGAGAGTTACTGTGCAACCCTCATCACCCAAACTTCTTACATAAATCAAATTTCACTGCAGAATTGGGACATGCATGACCTCATTCAACACCCATGTGTTACTTGTCTGCAATTTTAGCTTCACTTTTCCTTTGCCAACCATCTGACAAGGCTTACCATCCCCTAAACAAATTTCTCCAAAGTCTCTCTGGACATATGAAAAAATTCCCTATTTGGGGATGCATGAAAAGAGGCACCAGAATCTAAAACCCAAGATTCTACTTTATCTAAGGAACATACTAGAGCATCTTGTGCAACATAATCTACAACATCTACTTCTTCTTCATGTCCTTCATGCTGATCTTCACCCGACCTGCAATCTCTCTTTAAGTGCCCTTGCTTTCCACATTTCTAGCAGGTTATTCTGCCATACATGTACTTGGATCTCCTGCCTATCTTCGACCTTGATCTCCCACGCTCAATATTCTCTCTTTGCCTTTTCCTGCTTTCCACACTCAAAGCATTTCTTGATGATTCACCTGTGCTTTTCCTACGTATCTCTTCATTCAAGATTACACTCACAATATCATCCAATTTTAAGATTTTTGAAGCAGACGCAGTATTGCTAACTACCATTACCAAACTTTCTCAACTTTTGGGTAATGAGCATAAGATTAAGAGAGCCTTAATTTTATCATCAAAATCAATATTGACTGAACTTAACTGGTTTACCAAACCATGGAAATCACTAAGATGACTATGAACAGATCCACCTTTCAACATTTGCAAATTAAATAATTGCTTCATAAGAAATACCTTATTCGAAGCTGAGGGTTTTTCATATAAATTTTCCAAAGATTCCATCAACTCTACCATTGTCTTAGCGTGTGATAAGTTGGAAATCACAGATGATGCAAGACTCAACCTTATAGATCCCAGAGCCTTCCGATCAAGAACCTCCCATTCTTCATCCTTCATATCCCAGGGCTTGCAATCAACCCCTCCCAACGGTAAGTACAAATCTTTCTGATACAGATAATCTTCAATCTACATCCTCCATAATTGATAGTTCTTGCCATTAAACTTCTCCATTCATAGTCTACTATCTTTTTCCATTGCTCTACTCCCACTCAAACAGAAACCCCTGTGAGTAACCTGTAATCAACACACACTAACCAGATCTAATCCAACCTGTTAGTATCCCAACCTAAAAGCTTTGATACCAGTTATCGGGGAATCCAAGAACAACACACCTGTTCTGATCCCACTTGTTAGGATCTTGCTCCTTAGAAAGAGCACAATATGATTACCAAATACAAGCAATTAAACATGCAAAAATATCTAGAAGTATAAGTAACTAGAATTCACAAATAACACATAATATGAGAGACAATATACAATCTTGTATTAATACTCATACAAAAAAGAATACAATAAAGAGACACCACACTCTTCCACCTTATAGAGGCTTGCCACACCTCAAGTGTATAGTAGTTCTTCTTCAAAAGTTCACTCTCCTACCAAATATGGTCCCAACACACAACTCACACACAGAATTGGTGTTCACCTCTCCAACCAGTCAGTAATAACCCTGCCAGTACACCAAGCACTCTAAAGTACTTAAAGTAGATCTCCCGTGAACCTACAACCTACAATTCAACAGACCATGCTTACACATGTAGATCTCCTATGAGCTTGCAACAACCTGCAACTCAATGATCTTACAATGGAAGGATCTTCCTTGCCTTCTTTTTTAGCTCTAATTACAATACATGCCAATGGGTCTATAAATAGATCCTAGACTTAAACAATAACTTAGACTCTTAGTTTACTAATAATAGACATGCAGCTCAAGACTCAAAATAGCCTTTACATGCAAACACTCAGTTCAACAAACTAACTGTTCGTGCAACGAACAGTTCTGGAACACACAGGCAATCGACATCAGCCCTGTTTGACTAGTGTTGACTGATGTCGGCCGACTCCCTACCGATGCCGGTTGCCTTCTGCATTCATCATGACCGACGTCGGTCATACTGCCGACGCTAGTTCTTTTGGAACTTCAGCAACCTCCTCTTCGTCTGCATAGTTGAAGCTTTTAGCTCCACAACCTAACATCTTAGACTTCAAACAAACTATTGTAAGTTTGGAAATGTAAACGACGTAGATTGATAAAGAAAGAGAACTTGCCTTGATTGTTTATGACCCTTATAGTCAAGATGAAAACACTCAAATGATGAATAATCTTATGCATTCACTTAAGATTGGGTGGGCAACTAATGCAAAATAAAACCAACATCTACTACTTGATGATGTGATGGAGATAAGATATCTGATTCAATGCCTTGAGAATAAATTAATACTTTAAGAGAGGTAGAAAATGCATTATCTTCAGCCGTATATGCCTCCTCCTCCTCCACATCAACCTTATTTTGATCTAAAACTAGCCCAAGTTGCAATATGTCATCAAGAAAGGTCTGTGCCTATGTAATCTTCACTCACTATTCCTCAAGATCCTAAGACAATTCCATCTTGGAGACCTTCTTAGAATAAGACCCCTGATTATGTCATGCCTACTCTTGAGAAAGAACCTTCTCCCATGCCTAAAGTCAAGAAAAGGAGAAGTGTAAGGAAGCCAATTCAAGAGATCTCCCAAGCTCTTCAAGCTCTTCACCTACCCTTCAAGTTGCATCCATCCATGAATTTAAAGACAATTCCAGGTTTGATAAAGTAATTGAAGAGTGAAAAGAGAAGAATACAACATCTTTAAATCATTTCACTTCTCCATCCCTTTAAGAGCATCATAATCTACCTAGTAATCCCAAAGTCCCAAGCTGGAAAGACACTCTAGTAGGTTTCAAAGCTAATGAAGTTTCTTACCATCCCTCCCTCTCTTTTTGTGAAGGATAATTAGCTGCATTGAGGGTAGAATATGGAAATTAAGATGTGAAGGAGAACTTGTCAAAACTAGGTGATGAGGTGGCATACCTGGAAGAATAAAATCAATAAACTACAATTGAATCTCAAAAAGGCTATGAGGATAGTGTTTCTAGTATATATGATGAGGAGATATTTCTTGGAAATCCTCTTTGTCAATAAGTAAACAAATATGTCTTCAAGGTTGATGAGAAATATTGTCTTGAATGTGGAGTGCAAGCTAGCATGGAAACAATCCCTTATCAAAGTGATTCCATTCAAAAAGTGAAGAAGATATTGATTAGGCATAACAACAGTTGTGCCATATTTTCATGGAATAAATAGACTTTCTTGGTAAACATATGACCCTTATAGATAATGAATATGAACTCTGAAATGAAGTCGCAGAAGTTGGTAGCCATTTAAAAAAGGATAGATCAGCTTTGGCACAACTTAGACATGATGAATTAAGTCTTGAATGGGTAGATGAGCTTTTTTTATTCATGGAAGAAGAAGAATACCAATCTAGTTCTAATGGATTGGGTCTTGATGAAGAGAAAGATGACTATGTAATAGTTGAGAAGGTTACATCTGAACATGAGGTAAGTCTTCTTGATGATACAATAGCTATTAGTCTTGTTAAACCTCATGGACAAAAGATATAACTTGTAGAAGATAACTTGCAGTCATGTCATGAGTCTATTCAAACATTTAAATAATTTAAACAACTTATTGTTCCTCAATAGAATGGAAAGATTGAAATGGAACTTGGCATGCTTTAAAGTAGCTAAGAAGTTAACTTTTGGGAAGATCTAGAAAAATTGTGTTCTAGTGGATGGTGAATCTACATCCCATGAGGAGAGTGGTAATAATGTTGTCTTGGACAATGAGCATGATGAATACATCCATGAGAAAGATCTTGAAGAGAACACCATGTTTGATGACCTTGTTAAATCTCATGGACAATTTCAAGGAGGCCTTGAAGACATGTGACCATCCTACTTGGACATATTCAATGAGTTTAAAGAGCTTGGTAGGCTATCACCTCAAGAAAAACAAGAGGAAGTGGTTGATGAAAATTAAAATGCTCTTAACTCTCAAAAAAACCCTACTAGTCATCACCAAAAAGTTGAAATCCATGGCGTAGTAATGTATGATGAATACAACACTCTTCAAGATGAACATGAGTGGAATTTAAAGAGACAATAGAAGATGAAGTTGAGATTATTGCTGACTTTATGAATCAAAAGATAGTCACTTTGGAGGTCTTTCACATTTCCAAATATGAACAACAATATAAGGTGAGAAGTGAAGATCATGATGAGTTTGTCTTTGTTGGAGACATGTTTTCTACTTTAGACCCATTTGAGGTCAAGCCCAAAAAGGTGGTGGTCAAGAAAGGAGCTGACCAAGCAATAAAAAAGTTTGATAAAAAACTTACACATTATTCTTGCTCATCACATGAGGGAAATTCAAATAATTTTCCTTTTAATCCAAGAGGATTAGTTCTGAAGGGTTAGTTATACATAATAGTTTTTGTCTTATCTTTCCTCTAAGTTCTTTGTAGCACAATGAGTTTTGTCTTATCGATTGTTGTGTGTGTTACTTTGGTTCATTTGATTTTGTTTTGTTGTCTTGGTGAAGTTAGTTGTCTCAAATATTTTAAGGCATTTGTAGTAAAGTGTCAAGGTCAACCCAGGGCTGAGATTAAGAGATGACCCCATGCCGAATGGATGGACTAGGCAAGCAATCTAACGAGCATAGTAGACATGCAATCCCAGGAGGTTAGCAAAGATGTTAGCCAATTTTGGATACCATAGGTGAGACTAATTAAAAAATTGACTAGGTGAAACATTTCCATTCAAAATTAAGTCTCAAGTGAACTTTTATAATAGAGTTTAACAAATTTGAAGGTTGTTTTGACAAGTTTAAGGTAATTGTTCTTTCTAGCATTATGCTTGTTTAGTCATGGCTTATCCTAGTTAGGCTGTTTCAAAGGTGTCAAAAGTTGAGAAGACCTTATTAAGGAATTTAACACATGTCAAGTCACTTCATGTACTCATATGGTCCTTCAAAATTCCTAAAGAGATGTTGAACTCTCTTTTCTAATGTTGCAATCCATTACAAGTGTTTTATTGCTTATTATGTAACGTTCAAGAGAGAGTATGTGCATGAAATGGTAGTAATAAGAAGAAAAAGGAAGTTGATGGCACATCATACCACATATTTATAGGTGTGAAAGATCTCCATGAACACTTGTTACCTCAATTCAGTCATCTTTCCAAGTATGATATGATAGTTTTAGTGACAAAAAAGAAGTTTTCTAGGTGTGGTTGTAGATTTTTATAGAAAGGATCACTTAGAAACAATCACATGGATTATTCCATCCTATACAGGTCTAAATACATGTATTTGAGTGAGTTACAAGTAAAAAAATAACAAAAACCTATCCTTCCCCATCGATATCCTTGGCAGCCTCAGAAGGCACATCAATTTCCACTTGGTACAAGAAAGAGGGAAAAGGTTGGAAGCTAATATCTTAAGAATATTAGGGGGTACTTATGAACTTCATTTTTGTGGCATTATTTTCCTAGTTAATCCCCTTAACTTTATGAATAATCACTGAGAGTATAAGGGGCTCACAATGCCTTTTTCATTCATGTAGGCTCATGTTTACCTTCATAATTTCACCTCTGGGTTTGATGAAGGAATGATGATCATGGTTGTGTGATATCAAGGTTAAAATAAACTTATATAAAATCAAATTCATCAAGTACATCCGCTGAGCAAAAGGGCATTTGGAAAAATTGGTTTTTCCTTTGTTTTCAAGTTATAGTGAAGAGTGCAAGCAGGTTTTAGGCCGAGTTAGGTGTTTTTTACCTTCAATGATATCCAAGCAACTTATTCCATAGTCCACATCTATCCTAGAAACTTCCTCAGGTATTTACTAAACATCAAAGGAGCCAAAATGGTGAGGAAAGGATCAAGATCATGTATCCAATGAGTCATTGTAGGTATAGATAATCACCTATAGGTATACTTGTAGGATGAGGTGAGCTAGACAAGATTTGATAATGGATATGGGTTGGAAAAAAACTCACAAGGTATGAGATTATTCATAAAATATATAAGAGACATGGAAAAACTATGTGGATCACTAAAACAGACAATTCAGTTTCATATCCAAACACAAACCTATAAGCTTATGGCAGAGATGAATAAGTTTTTCATGAAGCCTAAGGTTGTAAGAGATGAAGTCAAGATGTAGAAGATATAGAATGAGTTTTTTTGGTCTCATACATGCATTGAGTGTTATTTTGAAGATGTTTCAATTCAAAGTGGTAGTCTAAACCTAATGAATACATACTAGAACTGTGAAACCTAAGGAAGAGACTACTAGATGAGAAGACATGACAAATATGCAATACATGATCCATGAGAAACCAATGTAGTATTGGTTTCACACTCCCAAAATGTTATAGACATGTCTATTGCATACAAGTGATATGATATCATTTATTCATGAAGTATGGGGCTTAGGTGTTGTTATCACATAGATTTCACACCCATGTTGATGTTGTAGCTCATTGTGCAAAAAATCTAATGATACAATGGGATCACCTCCAAGATATAGGACCTTGGATAATTGAGGTGATCTTCTAAAGAAGTTAGGATTACTTTAAGTAAATTATGTGTAACTGATAAATTACCAACCTATGTATAAATTCTTCTTCTTAGTGTTCTTGCTCCTAAACTAGGGTTTGATTGTGAGAAAAGAGTTTTGGGAATGAAATTACGAAATTGGAAATGGTGATTGCACACAATATTTTCTTATGGATTTTAATACTTTATTGAATGAAAATAATAGAATAATAAATATTTTGAAATTTATAGGAGCACAAACTCATGCAAATGTGAAATCAAAGGCAATATTTGGTATTTTTCATACAAGGGACAAGATTCTTTATTTTAAATAAAATAATCTTATAAATGGGTAAAATAATACCACAAGTGAAATTTCATGACTGAAATAAGAATTTAAACATCCAAAAATATTTAAATAAACTTTAATACGCAAAGATTACACAGACAAGAAAGGCAAATCTTCAATTTATTCTTGTTCTCCAGGTTACAACATATAGACAAGTTATTCAAAATGTAAAATAATTTCTCTAGTAGTAAAAAGGTAAATGGGCTATGCCATAGTACCCATATTTATACAAAAAATCTCATGGAAGAGATGTAATTAAGAAATAAACCCATGCCTAGTTGAAGAACATGCAAAATCTAGAAACTCCATGTAAAGAGGCATGATCTACTGCTATAATGGCATCCTTGGCTTAGTAAAATGGTTGGAGTCATGCATTTTTTGGGTATGATCATAAAATTGATGGAGGCATATAGGGAAGTTGGAAATATTGATGCAACACCTTTCTTTCCCTAATCAAGTTGCTACTTCCTCTTCATGCAATGAGGCACCAAAGTGAAACTCAAACTTAGAGTCAAAAAATAGCTTCAGATAACTTAAGTTACTCTTTGAAAAACCCTAATTTTTAATTTTCAATTGGTACTTTTAAAAATTTCAAGTCACATAATTTTTATGAAACTAAAAATGCATTTTACAATATTTGCTTTTACAACTTAAACAACTCAAACTTGTCAAAATGGAAAGTGTAATTTGCAAGTCTGCTTTTTACAACTTTCAACCAGTCAAAAAAGAACATGGAAATTACACATGGCTCTTTCTCAAAAAGTGCTATCAAAATGATAGCTTCAATTTATAAGTTACAACTTTATAATATTTTTAAAACAATGAAAATAAAATATACAAGAATGTTTTTGATATAAAGAATTAATCTATATACAACACTTTTGAAAAATCTTTGTCCTTTTTCACCCATGTCTTTTCAATATATGCATCAAAACCCTTGAATATCTCCAAGATTCTATCTTCATCAGGACCAAAAGAGTAGAGGTGGCTTATCTCATATTTTCCTATTGTATCAGAGAGTTCTCTTCTTAAGGCTTCGTATTCTTGAGTCTCTTTCCCCATTTGATCCAATATTTTATGGTACTTGATGAAATGGTGGATAGAGCTCAAGATAAAGGTGGTGTCTTAAGTTGACTCTTTTTAAATTACTCCTTTGAATTTATCTTGTACTTCTTGCACTAAAAGGACCTAGTTCTGATGATCTATTTCTTGACATGATAACTTATTCAACAAATCTTCAATGTCAAATATCATATTAGTGGCTTTGTCATGTAAAACTTTAGCCTTATTGGTACTCTCCATGAGTATCTTTATTTTTAATTGAGATGCTCTATCCAATTCCTCTTTCTTTGCATCATTTCTCAGTATCTTTTTTGCAAGGAGGATGTCAGTATAAATTATATCTATAGCTATAAACTTTGGATAGAGAAGGTTTAGCCTTTATGTCTCTTCCTGATACTTACTCATCTACTCTCTTAAAGCTGCCCTTCTCTCTGTTAGAGTTGTATAGTGGTCAATTATTAATTCAAAAACTCTATTACCCTTTGAGATGAGCTCTTCTGCCCATTCCTTGGTGACCCTTCCCATGCCACCAATTTCTATCACTACATCAAGTGTCTCTTGATCTATGATCTAACTAATAGGTTATGTTGGTTGAGCAGTGTGTTTAATGAATTTATTTAATGTAGTCATTAGTTGCTCAACCTTGTTCTTCAACTCATCCTTAGTGACCTTGTCACTATTTATTTTGTCAAAAAGAGAGTTAATGCTAGATTGAATGTCATGTTTCAATCCTTCTCTTGTAGAACATCGAAGGTGAACTTTTGATACCTAGTAATCCCCCACCACTAGATCTTATTTTTGTTTATTTGGTGGGGGGAATACAATCTCTACATAATTATCCCCTAATAAATCATATAACATCCTTAAAATGGTTTGAGGAGTTGTCTTGGATTTCTTATGTGCATCTATGAGGCCAAAATATAATGTATCCATGGATACCATCTACTTGCATTTATTCCCCAATGTCTATGCTAACCACCTAGGAGTAGCATCCTATTGTGCTAACACTATCACTTGATAATCTATAGCTGAAGATGTTGTAATGGTGGGAATGATGACAAGTGTTGTGTTTTTCATTGATATTATCACTGATTATTCAATAAATATCTTTGCAACCTCTGCCCCATCTGTGGGTTGAGGGTCCACATTTATATTAGTGATTTTATCCATCTATTCCTCCTTTGTATGGGTTGGGGTTACTATGGGAGTGGGAGAGGTAGGTGCAATGAAAATGAATATGCCTACTCAGGGTGTGAGAAATGGAAGTGCCAATAATGGAGGATTGGCACAAGGAGTTGGAATTGAGGAACTTGTGGAAGTGTGGAGTCTAAATCCATGAATAAATCAATCAAATTTATAGGGACAGTCAGGGTTGATGAAGTGGGAAACGTGAAGGGAGATGAAGATGAAGTAGTAGGTATCCTAGTAGTTGGGATGGCCAATAGGATTATAGTCAGAATGACTAAATTTATGGCTATATATTGCTGTGTAGTGTTGGTGATTAATGGAATGGAAGGAATTATGGAATAGGGGAGTGAAATTGTGGAAGAGGGAAGTGGAATGAAAACCTGAGTGTCCAATTAAATTGATTAAACTATTGTATTGACATAGGTAAATTGGTGGGGATGGAGGGTGGAATCACTTGAGGTGAAGGAAGAGTGGATACAAGAGGAGGAGGAAGCTTTATGCTAAAATAATTAAAAAAATAGGTGGGGAGTATCATCGAGATGGGATTTGAAACTATAACTGAGATGGGGGTTGAAACTATTATTGGTTCAACTACAACTATATCTTTAGATTAAATGACTATTGGTTGATTTTATACTACTCCCTAGCTATTTGATTGTCCCCTCTTGGCCTTTTATTTCTTCTTTATCTTGTGGGAGACTATTGGCCTATCTACATGTTTTGGGAGTGCTCCACACTAGAACCTTCTGATGATGGTGTTACTCCTTTCTCCTTGAGTTTTAGTAATTTTTCACTAATGTTCACTATTTATTTGGTCAATTGGACCCCTTTACTTTTGATCCACCTGAGTGTTCTATTGATTATGTTGGTAGTTCTATCCATTAGAGAGAAAGACTTAGGAATGGACCACCTCACTATTGGAAGAGGTAGAGTATATATTTTATTCTCATGGTAGACCTTTTCTACTACGGACTCATCATCTACCAAGTCCTTGGGGACTGTTCCCATGTTGAAGGCCTTAATCTGGCAAGGTTCATTCTAGAGTAGTCCTTCAGTCTTACTTCCTCTTCATCTTTCAAGTCCTCCCAATAGTCTTCATAGCAGGGGACATGGGAATATGTGGATATTTCCAGTGTACTAGTAATGTTTCCATGAACATCATAGAATGGCCTTGCTTCTAAGGCTCTCAAGGTCATTTGTGTCATTTTAGCCTATGCACACTTGGCTTTGGCTAAATAAGGGCATGTGTACCTTCCTATACTAATGGAAAAATGAATTCCCACCTTATGTTTGCTAGATAATAACTTGTGAGTTTCAACTAGTTGCCTCATAAGCTCCATTAATGCCCATTTATGACTCACATAGTTCAAGAGGGTGTAAGGACAACCATTGAATCCACATACTCTGATGTATGAATATGTGGGGAACTAGATGAAGAACCCCAATTGGTAATCTTTGAAGTGGATAGCATTTTGAAGGAAGTGAAGGTTTGGATGCAATTTTCAAGTTTACAAGTTTTAAATTGAACCTAGATCTCTAGTTTACATCAGCTAATGTATTGTGGCAAGTGGAGGTTGGGAAGCAATTTACAATTTTGCAAGTTGCAAATTGCAGTCCAATCTCCAATTTTTGCCAAATTAAAGAAATGAGTTCTTTGGGTAAATTTAAGGTATTTTTACAAAAAATAAATGGGTCTCCCTTAGGGTATTTGATATTTTGACCTCTATGGGGTGATTGCCTACTAATTAGTTTCTTTCTAGTAGCATTTTATTTCATTGGGCATATAGTCATTTTAAGCTTAACACACTTTAACTAGTGAAGAACAAAACTAGGATTTACTTAAATAAGAACAAAATAGGGAAATACAAAACAAACTAAGGAAACAAAAACTTTGAATGAGTTTACTTGTGAAAAAACACTTATTTATAAAATGCAACTAACTCTAATATATAAAAAAAATTATTATTTTTGTAATGGATTCTAACCTCAAAATCAAGCTTTGAGGTATATCCCATTGACCAGGATAGGCAGTTTTGATCCATTGAGCTTGGATAGTTAGAATGCATTAGCTCCTTTGCACTAAGTTATAATAAATGGGTTGATCCATATTACATCAAACTTGGTGTGCTCACCTAGTTTAGCTTTGTCTGCATCTTATTTGAGAATCATGTATCCTTCATTGAAGCTCTTATTAGATGATTTTTTGTCAAAATTCATCTTTTTTTGAGCTTGATTTGCTTCCAAAATTTTCATTAATTGGTTCCTAACTTCTTTTGGTTCCATGAATTTCACCAATCTTACTATCATTTCATCATTGTCAATCAAATCCAATTGATGATTGAGTTTTAGAGATGGTAACTCAATTGATATAATGGAATCTGGCTTCCCTCCCATATACCAACATGAATGGAGAGTTTCCAATGGCTCTCTTGTTGATTTCAACTTTGTGTGCCATATCCTTTGGTTGTCCTCCATTATCCTTTTGATAATTATTATGAGGTTCTTGTTGGTAGACTCAACCAAGCCATTACCTTGTGCATAATAATTTAAAGAAGTACTCAGGTATATATTATGATTATAAACCATTCACTCACTTGAATGCCCGTAAAAAATTTAGAATTATCTAAGATAATGGTGTGAGGATCACCAAACCTTGAAATGATGCCATCCATGAATTCTATGTAGATGCCTCTATGGCATCTTTCAGTGTAATTGTGTTAGTCCATCTTGTGAAATAGTACATTGTTTTAAGGACCCATTTGTGGCCTAGACTCGATGGTATATTGATCATACCAATGAAATCCAATCCTCATTGAGCAAATTACTGGTCAACTTGAATTGGTCTGAGAGGAAAGGTTGTTAATATTTTCTTGCTTGTGAAGTAAGCACACTTATCATAGTTTCTTACCCATTGATGGACATCTTTGAATATGTCAAGCCAATAATATCCCCCTCACATTATTTTTATGGCCATGGTTCTTACAGATAAATGTCCATCCAATGAGCCATTGTGAAATTTGGGCACCTTGGGGACTTGATTATGCTCGATACATATTTTCATGACTCCATTCATATATTTTCTAAAGAATATTACATCAATAAGAACATAAGGAATGGATTGGAGTCTGAAATACATTTTCTTGAACTACTAAAAGTCATATGGGTACTCGCCAGTCTATAAGAAGATGGTCATGTCACAAATCCAACTATTGAAAAGAGGTCGATTGGCTGGATGATATGCACTTTGAGCATATACTACTTTAGATACTATTTTGAGCATATACTAGTTTACATAATCCCTTTCCTCTTACAAACTTTATAATTTTGATGTCTACTTCATATTCCATGAATTTTGTGATCCATCCTGCTATTTTTTCATTTATCTCCCATCTCAACAATAACTCTTTGACACTTTGGTGAGTAACCATTAGATGAATTTTATTGTTGGAGAGCATATTCCTAAACTTTTTGAGAGATTTAATTAAAATATATACTTGCTTCTCCATGAAACTATAATTTTCTTCATAATCCTTTAAGGATTGACTAGAAAAAGATATTGGTTATTCTAATTTTCTTTATTCTACTAGTTTAGAATAGCTGAGATACTACCTTCCCTACCAAAATCATAGAGGATGAAATATTTTCCATAGTTGGGGTTGACTAGGGTAGGAGCCTGAGAAATAGCTTGCTTGATGGATTTAAAGTTGGTTTTTCCTTCCTGTTCCAATTGAAAATGATACCATTCTTAAGCATTGCAGTAAGGGGCTTGGCCATAGAGGCAAAATTTGGAACAAATCTTCTTAAAAAGTTGATTTTCTTAAGGAAAATTTATAATCCTTTCTTATGGCTTGGAAGTGCTAATGTAGATATAACCCTTATCCTTTCTAGGTCTATTACAAGACCCTATTTTAAAATAATGTGTCCTAGTAGTTTCCCTTTATGAACTGTAAAAATGCACTTTTTTGGATTTAGGTAAACTCCAAAATCTCTACACCTTTTAAAAATTTTCCTAAGGTGATCCAAGTGTGCATTAACATGCTTTGAGTAAATAGTGATATTATCTAGGTATACCAAGATCATCTCATTTATCAAACCTCTAAAAACCATATCCATGGATCTCTAGAATGTTGCAACAACATTAGTCAGACTGAATGGCATCTTTTTATATACACACGTGCCCCATTTTGTAGTGAAATTAGTCTTGAACTAGTCTAATTCTTACATCAGGATTTGGTTATATCCAAAATAACTATCTAGAGGGGAAAACTTTTTAGATCCTAAAATAGTTTGCAAAATTTGCTCCATGGGTGGAAGGGGATAATGATCCTTTAGAGATATTTTGTTTCGATCCTTAAAATCTACACAAAGCCTAATTTCACCATTTTTTTTCCTTACAGGGTCCAAATTAACAACCCATAATGAATGTTTGATAGAGAAAATAATGTTAGCCTCTATCAATTTAGATAGCCCACTCTTCATTAGGGGTTCTATTTTTGGATTAAATTGTCTCTACTTCTATCTAATAAGCTTGGTATTTGGGTCAAGCTCTATTGTATGTTATGATAAGCTAGGGTCAAACCCCCTTATGTCATGATGAATCTAAGTGAAGTTATCATCAAAATATTAACACAACTCAATAAAATCTTTAGTGTCTTTTTTTAATTATCAATACATACCTTTCCTATCTTCAGTGTCTTGCCCTCTAAAATGACTACTAGCTCATAGTCTTTTTTATTGATCGTGATGTTCTTCTTTTCAACTTTCAACTAATCATCTAAATTAAAGATATTCTCTAAAGTAAAAAGGCCCATGGGTAATTTTTTCATATTCAACTAAATGATCTAATCTCTATGTTGATCTTGGAGACTTGACTGGTTCCGATTAGAGAATTCAACTTCTTCTCTCAAAAAATTGATAATTTGTTGATCAATGTCAAAGACTTGCCAGTTGGTTGTATTATCAAGAACATATGACCTTACTATCAACTTTATACACTGGCTATTTTTCTTCTTTATTTATTTAGGTAGGTTATATTGGGATTTTTTTGAGGCATACGATCAACATATTTGTTCTATACTCTTGGTACTTCTTGAATGTTTAAAGTGGTAAAGTGTTCTAGCAGGTCCCAAACCTTGTGTTTGTAAGATTTTAGCAAATTATTCTTAGTTACACTTCTAGATCTCACTTGGTGAACAATCAACTCACTGTCACCAAATATTTAAATGGAATTTATCCCTCTCTCCTTGGCCAATTATAGCCCTTGAATCAAAGCTTCATATTTATCTACGTTGTTTATACAGCTAAATTAAAGTCTAAGAGAATAGAAATAACTCTTTTTTTATAGAGAGATCAAGAAAATAACTGTGCCTATACCATTCCTACTTCTCAAACCATCAAAAAATAGTTGCCACATTCCTGGAAGATTTTTAACTAGTTTTACAAGGTTCATGAGGATTGCATCATTTTCATGAATGCAATATGTACCCAACTCAATTTCTTGTATGTAATCATAAAGATTGAATTAGAGAGCTGATACCCATTCATACAGATGAGTGTTTCAAATCTCTTCTATGAGTGTTTTAAATTCATGATCAATCTCCTCTTCCTGGTCTTGTAATATATAATTCATGTCCATATGGATAGGAGTGTATGGATGAATATGGTGTTTAGCGATTGGATCAGTGCTTATTATTACTCTTGTTTCATATTTCATCCTAAGCAACATGTGAGACCAGTTTGCAAATAGTTATCCTCCCATTTTTGCAATGAATTCTCATGAAAGACAAATGGCAAAATAGGGGGGAGATCAATAATTGAGATATCTTAGGAAATTAACAAACTTGAACATGTATGGATAGTGAGGTTTAGAACTTTTATTGTCCCTTCTATTTGAATAGAAATTCCATCCAATTGAACCACACCTTTTGAGATAGGTGTATAATTAATACCAAGAGCATTAACTATTTTCTTAGGAATAACAAAACTACTTGCCCCTAAATCTACCATGCAATTATGAACATAATGCTTCCGTACTATGAGTGAAAGGTAGAAAAGGGGAGGCTTACCATTTTTTATCATTTTAGTGTTAGTTTATGGCTGACACAAATTAATTATAGCATTAGGTCCCTTAGATGGAACCTTGTTCATTATTTGGAAGTTTTCAAAAGCTTTATGTAGAAAATCTCTTTGCACTAGAATAGATAGTGCTTCCCACATAATGACATTCAAATTAGTCTTCTTCATTTGTTTGACAATAATAAAAGGAATGTTACCAACCTTTTTTGGTGTATTTGTAAGAGTTGTGTCTTCTTTTATGAGATTTAGAGTTAGCACTTTTGATTTGGACTAGCTCATGGGCATAAAGGATGGATTTTGTACTATGTTACTCTTTATAGGTTCTTGTACAACTTTGGAAGTTGTAGCTTTTTCCACCCTAGGGGACTAATCACTTTCTATTGATATTTTCTTTAAACATGTATTGGTTACCACCAGACCTCCACTATTGAATAATGCCTCCCCCTGAAGTATACCATAAAAGTCCTCCCTTTACTAGTTTGAAAGAGTAGTCTTGACATAAACAGGTTCTTGTGTATATGCTTGTTGGGAAATGGCTTCTTCTTGCTGTCCTTATGTGTTTGATATGCCTTACACCATCAAAGCTTGATTAATGACACCATTAGGATACGTATTCTAATTATGTGGCTAATCACAAGGATAACACCACTCATACTCCTGAGCTAGGTTGTTCTAAACAGGTGAAATTGCTTTGGAATCACTTAATGTAGGTAGTTCATGGATGTTTGGAGGGTTTGATTACATATTTTGACCTTGTGGCTGTGAATTAACTTGGTATGGCTGCCTATTGGGTTGGTATACTTGGTTAGCTTGCTGATACGGCTTGTAGTTTTGGGATTACGACCTCTTCATTTCCACTAACTCATTGCCAAAACTCTTAAGTAGTGACTTAACCTCATATAAATCATCTGTAGGAGTAGGATTTAAAGATGGTGTTTTGATCATGGTGGGAATTGGAGAGCTTGTAGGTGTAAGAGGTATTTCTAGAAATAGAGCATTGGTGGCCAAGAGGCAAATTTTCCTACTTGATTTAGACAGTTTTCTACTCTTATTATAATTTCATAGGCATTGGGAAGTGTGGTGCCACCCATTGACTGAATAATAATAGATATATCACTATTCAAAGATATTAAGTAATATAGGAAAAAAATATTTGGAGTTGGATTGACCAATACTAGAATTTTATTCCACATATTTTGAAAGTGAAAATTGAAATAAATCATATGCTCATGAGGAGCCCATTGAATAACAGTTAATTGTTTAACTAGGGAAAGGTGGTTATTCTTATCTTCAAATTAAGTGAATAATGTAGTGCCTAAGTCATCCCAAACATAGATAGAATTGGGAGGTAGACCTCTGTACCATTTTAAGGCTTTACCCTTGAATGAGGAGACTAGGAGTCTGATTGCAACACTATCTTGTACAACATTATGGACTGAAAAAAGATTAGAAATGTCCTATGCATGTTCCATAAGAGTTAAGAAAGTTTCAATAGTAGAATATGAAAGGATTTTTAAAGTCAAGGTAGGTATATCACCATATTGGGCCAACTGGAGAGGGTTACCTCCATTGAAGGCTACAAAATTTAAATTTCTAGCCATAGTGGGAGGTATGAAACTGCTAGGAATACTTAAAGGAGATGCAAATAAATTTATAGGATATAATTAATGTAGGGAACAACTGATCTTGATCTCTTTTTATATGGAAATGACAATTCCAAAAAATCAGCATTCTTACCTTTAGTAGATGATCTTGTTTGCTTCTTTGGCATATGTAAACCTTGATTTCCTATATCTGTAAGCTAGTGGGTTCGAAAAGTGATTTTGAAATATGTACATATATTAAAATGATTGCTGAGAATATCACCAATATCTTTAATAATAATTATCAGGTCCCACCAAGTGTGCCAAAAACTATTATCACATAGATTTCATACCTATGTTGATGTTGTAGCTTGCTGTGCAAAAAATCTAATAATACAATGGGGCTACCTCTAAGCTTTAGGACCTTGGAAAATTGAGGCAAACCTATAGATAAAGTCAAATTCATTTCACTAAATTTGGTGCAATCGATAAACCACCAACCTATATATAAATTTTGCTTCTTAGTGATCTTGCTCCTAAATTAGGGTTTGACTGTGAGAAAAGAGTTTGGGGAATGAAATTACTAAAGTGGAAATGGTGATTGCAAAAAATATTTTGTAGTTTATATTAATGATTTCTTTAATGAACACAACATAACAATAAATATATTGAAATTTTTAGGAGCACAAACTCATGCAAATGTGAAATCAAAGGGAATATTTGGTATTTTTCATATAAGGGATAAGATTCTTTATTTTAAATCAAACAGTCTTCCAAAAGGGTAGAATAATACCACAAGTGAAATTTCATGACTAGAATAAGAATTAAAACATCCAAAAATATTTAAATAACCTTTCATACACAAATATTACACAGACAAGAAAGGAAAATCTTTAGTTTATTCTCATTCTCCAGGTTACATGTAGACAAGTTATTCAAAATGTAGAATAATATCTCTAGTAACAAAAAGATAAATGGGTTATGCCATAGTACCCATTTTTATACAAAAAATATCATGGAAGAGATGTAGTTAATAAATAAATCCATGCCTAGTTGAAGAACATGAGAACTCTGGGAACTCCATGTAAAGAGGCATGATTTACTATTATAATGGCATCCTTGGCTTGGTAAAATGGTTGGAGAAGATCATGAAACTACTAGGCATGATCATGTAATTGATGAAGGCATGGAGGGAACTTTGAAATCTTCATGTAATGCCTTTCTTTCCTTAGTCGAGCTACTACTTCCTCTTCATGCAATAAGGCACCAAAGTGAAACTCAAACTTAGAGTCAAAGGATAGATTTAGATAACATAAGTTACTTTTTGAAAAACCCTATATTGTAATTTTCAATTAGGACTTTTACAATGTTTAAGTCACATAATTTTGATGAAACTAAAAATGTATTTTACAATATGTGATTTTGTAACTTAAGAAACTCAAACTTAAGAAAATGAAAAGTCTAATTTGCAAGTTTGCTTTTTACAAGTTTCAACTTGTCAAAAAGGAACATGGAAATTACACATGGTTCTTTCTCAAAAAGCACTATCAAAATGATATCTAAAATTTACAAGTTGTAACTTTACAATATTTTTTCAACAATGAAAATACAAAATACAAGAATGTTTTTGATAGAAAGAATTAATCTATATCCAAGACTTATGAAAACTCTTTGTCACTTTTTGCATATGTCTTTTCAATATACGCATCAAAACCCTTGAAGATCTCCAAGATTATATCTTCATCAAGACCAAAAGATTAGAGGTGGCTTATCTCACATTCTACTATTGTATCAGAGAGTTCCCTTTTGAAGGCTCTATATTTTTATGTCTCTTTTCCCATTTGACCCAGTGTGTTATGGTACTTGATGAAATGGTGGATAGAGCTCAAGCTAAAGGTGGTGTCTCGAGATGACTCTTTTTCAATTACTCCTTTGAATTTATCTTTTACTTCCTACAATGAAAAGACTTGTTTTTGATGATCTATTGATTGACATGACAATTTATTCAACAAATTTTCAATGTCAAATATCATATTAGTGGCTTTGTCATGTGCTACTTTAGCCTTATTGTTACTCTATGTGAGTATATTTATTATAAATTAAGCTGCTCTATCCAATTACTTTTGCTTTGCATCATTTCTCAGTATCTTTTCTATAAATAGGATGTCAATATCAATTGTATCTATAACTACCAACTTTGGATAGAAAAGGTTTGACCTTTCTGTCTCTTCCTGATACTTGCTAATTTGCTCTCTCAAAGTTAATTTTCTCTCTATCAGAGTTGTATAGTGGTCCATTATTAATTCAATAACTTTTTTTCCCTTTGATATGAACTCTTTTTCCCATTCCTTGGTGGCCCTTCCCATGCTACCAATTTTTTTCATTGCATCAAGTGTCTCTTGATCTATGATTTAAGTAATAGGTTGTGCTAGTTGAGCAATGGGTTCAATGAATTTATTCAATGCAATCATTACTTACTCAATCTTGTTCTTTAGCTCATCTTTAGTGACCTTGTCACTATCCATTTTACCAAAAAGAGAGTTAATGCTGGATTGAACCTCATGTTTCATTCCCTCTCTTGTAGGACATTTAAGGTGAAATTTTGATACCTGGTAATCCCCCACCAATAGATGTTATTTTTGTTTATCTGGTGGGGGGAATACAATATCTACATACTTCTCCCATGCTAAATCATACAATATCCTTGAAATGGTCTCAGGAGTTATCTTGGATTACTTATGTGCATTTGTGAGGAGAAAATCCTTGGGGACATCATCTCCTTACATTTCTTCCCCACTATCTATGCCATCCAAATAAGAGTAGCATCTTATTATGTTGACATTATTACTTGAGAATCTATAGCTAAATATGATGAACTGGTGGGCATGGTGATAAGTGTTGTATCTTTCATTCATATTGCCACTAATTGTGCAACAAATGTCTTTACAACCTCTTCCTCATCTATGGGTTGAAGGTCCACATTTGTATCAGTGATTTTATCCATCTATTCATCCTATTTATGGGTTTAGGTTATTGTGGTAGTGGGAGAGGTGGGTGCAATGGAAATAGATGTGTCTCCTAGGGGTGTGAGAGATGGAAGTGCCACCAATAGAAGAGTAGGCACAAGGAGTTGTAATTGAGGAACCTGTGGAAGTATGAAGTTTAAATCCTTGAATAAATCAATAAAATTTATAAGGACACTTAGGGTTGATGAAGTGGGAAAGGTGAAGGGAGATGAAGATGAAGTAGTAGTTTCCTAGGGGTTGGGATGACCAATGGGAATTTATTCAGAATAACTAATTCCATGACTATATACAATTGTGTAGTGTTGGTGATTAATGGAATGGAAGGAATTGTAGATGAAACAAAATAAATTATGGAAGAGGGGAGTGAAATTATGGAAGATGGAATAAGAATGGAAACATGAGTGTCTAATTTAAGGGAGACCTGAGTGTCTAATTGAATTGATTAAACTATTGGCAACGGACTTATTGACATAGTTAAACTAGATTGAATGGAGGGTGGAATCACTTGAGGTGAAGGAGTGGAGACAAGAGGAGGAGGAGGTGTTGAAGCTAAAGGAATTATAGAAGTAGGTAGGGGGAGTATCATAGATATGGGAATTGAAACTATAACTAAGATGGGGGTTAAAACCATTGTTGCTTCAACTGCAACTATATCTTTAGATGAAATGACTATTGGTTGATCTTATACTACTCCCTAGCTACTTTATTTTCCCCTCTTGGCCTTTGATTTCCTCCTTTTCTTATGAGAGGTTACTGGCCTATCTATATGTTTTAGGAGTGCTCCACCACTAGAACCTTCTACTGATGGTGATACACCCTTCTACTTGAGTTCTATTAGTTTTTCACTAATGCTCACTATTTATTTGGTCACTTGGATCCATTTACTTCTAAATTAGCTAAGTGTTTTATTGATTCAATTGGTGGTTCTATCCATTAAAGAGATAGATTTAGGAATGGACCACCTTACTATTGGAAGGGGTAGAGTATATATATTTTTCTCATGGTAGACCTTGTCTACTCGAGACTCATCATCGACCAATTCTTTGGGGATTGGTGACATGTTGAAGGCCTTGATCTAATCAAGGGGCATTCTAGAGTAGTCCTTTAGTCTTACTTCTAATTCATATTCCAAGTCCTCCCAATAATCTTCATATTAGGGGACATGGGAATATGTGGAGATTCCCAGTGTAATAGTAATGCTACCATGAACATCATAGAATGGCCTTGCCTCCAAGGTTTTTCAAGGTTATTTATGTTATTTTAGCCTTTGCACACTTGGCTTTGGCTAAAGAATGGCATATGTACCTTCCTATACTAATGGGGAAATGAATTCCCATTATGTGTTTGCTAGATGATAACTTATGATTTTCAACTTGTTACATCACAAGATCCATTAATTCCCATTTGTCACTCACATACCTCTGGAGGGTGTAAGGACAAATATTAAAGCCATGTACTCTAATGTATGAGTATGTTTGGAATTGGATGAAGTAAGAACCCCAATTAGTAATATTTGAAGTGGAAACATCAGATAATCTCTTCTCTAGTTCCTTATCGAACACAACTATGTTGTAGTAGATGAATGCATCATTGAATTTCCTAAAGTGATGCCTAATAGCTTCAAGAGTGAGGTCAGGGTAATAATTAAACATTTTATTTGCTTGGTTAACGACTGTGTTGAGTTCTAAGAAATATCTCCCTTTGGCCAATATATAAACTAGATAATAAGTCATATAAAATTTCCCTATGTTTTAGACCTCCATCAACTACTTGTGGATGGAGTCATTGATGAGCTATGCCCAGTGGTTGTATTATTCTGGTGGATCACCTAAATATATTGGTACATCTAATCTAGGAATTTCTTCCCATCAGGGATACCAATGATCCTATATAGTTGTATGATTAGATCACCTACCTCATCTTTAAAATCAATCCTTGCCAATGTTTTAGGTAATCTAGTGGATGTAGCCCTAGGGATCCTTAACTTGTTTGTTCATTAATCTCTAACATCTTGTGTTTTTATCTTGATAAAATTTCCTTGATGACTCAGGAGTTATATCTAGGTAAATCTCAAATTTGGGTATCAAGAACATGCAGTCTATGAAATCTGGGTCTAGATTTAGAATTCTTTCCCCTTTGTCATCCAATACCTCTCTCTTATCAACATCATAATGATTTGATAATGTGAGTAACAAATCAAAGCTTTGCATATTTAGGGGGAAAGCTACTACCTAAGATAGTCTACAGTCATAAATTCTCTAGATATAGTCATTCTTAAATTTAGCATTAACTCTAGTCCAAAAATCACCTAGGTCAATGTGACCTAGGTCTATGTTTGTAATCTAAGTTGTGTTGGGTTTTAGGCTGAGAGTGACACTGGGTCCTTTCGATTTTAACTTCATCTCTTTCCGAAACATATATTCTAGAGAAATTATTGGGGGAAAACCAATTGTAGAGTTGGTAGGATTTGAAGGTGAAAAATGTAGGTGGAAACTCTGTGTGTATGTGAAAAGTCCATGGGGATATAGAGTTGCAAATGTAGGTGGACATATCTAGAAAATATGGCATATGTAAAACACACTTGCATTTCTCATTGAAAACTCTGGTGGATATTGAGATTGTTCTATGCACTAGAAACATTTGTGGGACTGTAGGGTTGTAAAAGTAGTATAAATCCCATGAGTTCTAAAATTATCTCTAGCAAGTGGAAAGTCTGTGGGGACTATGAGGGAATATTTTAAAGGAATATTCACTAGTTTTGGGAATATCTTTAGGATTATTTGTGATTGGATATACAAATTTTGGAGAAAAACCTAGGTTTTCAATGTGTAGGCAAGAGTTTGGAACATGACCTCATGAGTATTTTTGACACCATGAAAATAACCTAAAACCTAATGATGCCTAAATAATGCAAAAAAACCCTATTTATAACTAGATTGAAAATAAAACATAGGAAAATGGAAAACAAGTTTGATTGTAAAAATAAAAGCTTGAAAAACATAGGGGATCAATCAAAATACCATGCAGGGGGATCAATGGAGTCATGGATCCAGTGCGTGGTGGCAAATTCATGGCTCATGGTAGTGAATGCATGGCTTGAGGTCATTTGGCAGGGTCATGTAACTCCAAAATCCAAATTAGCAAACTTAAATAATGATTTAATTTACCCTAATTTCCTTTATATAAGACCCCTATAATAAATGCTCGAGGGCAGTGGTTGGTGGAGATTTGGAGTCTATGAGTAACTTGCAATTTTTAAAGTTTATTAATTCCATTTTAACCTTTAGATTCTATGGGATGATTTTTTTATCTCTTTGAAAATGGAAAGGTGTAACTCAAGGAGCAAATTATAACTTTTTAAGTTGCAATTTTCACTTGGAGTTCTAGATTCTGTAGGAAAGGTGATCAATAAGAAGTAGAACTCAAATTACATTCTAGTTTCTAGTTAGAGTGTTACATGGGAAGCAGAGGTTGGGAAGCAATTTTCAAGTTTACAAATTTACACCCCAATCTCTAGTTTTTGTGGGGTATTTGGTTTGCAAGAAGCATAACTCTACTTGTAATTTGTAACCTTACAAGTTGTACATTATGAGTGGGGTTTCAGTTTCTGTCAGCTAGTGTTTAAGAGGAAGTGGAGGTTTGGATGAAATTTTCAAGTTTTAAAGTTAAAAATTACACTTAGACCTTCAGTTTCCACTAGATAATGGATTATGGGAAGCAGAGGTTGGGAAGAAATTTGCAATTTTGTAAGTTATAAATTGCAGTCCAATCTCTAATTTCTACCAACTTAGAGAAATGAGTGCTTTGGGTCAATTTAAGGTATTTTTACAAAAAATTAATGGGTCTCCCTTAGGGTACTTGAAATTTTGACAATTTTGGGACAAAAATATCAATAGGAGTTTTCATTTCAAAGTAGTAATTTAGAACTATTGAGAATATACATGTCTTTCTATGCAGAATGAGGAAAACATGAACTATGTGGTGTTGGAGGGATGTCTAGAGGTATACAAAGGGAAATGAAAGAAAAAAACACATATTCAATCCATTATAAATTCTAACAAGAACCTGACATAGTTTCACCAAGGATACTGAAGACAATGAAATGGGCAAGAGGTCTAATTAGGCCTAAAGAGCCTAAATTGGTCATACATAGGCTTGCATATGAAAATTAGAGAAAAATTGAAAGTATGGATTTTTTTTGATAACTTAATATTATAAAGAGTGTAGATAACATGTTATAATATGTTTCCATGAGTTTGAGATCATTGGATAGGAAAGAAATTGCTCAAAGAAGCCTATTAGGGTCACTTGAATGTAACTAGGCATAAACCCTAGTTTTTAGCTTAAAGCAGGTTCAAGTAGATTGAAAGGGTAATTAATTTATTAAACCATATGGATACCTAATAAAACATGGAACACACCTCAAGGTAATTTTTCAAATTCAAACCAAATAATTTGGTGCTTCCTTATGCAGATTTCTCTCTCTCGAGTCCATAGTTGTAGACCTAGTCACCTGAAAGGCACTTTTAGCACATGAGAACTCACTTGAGAATATGAATTGTGTTATTATATAATTAGGAAGTGTGAAGGGGGTTTTTTACTCAAAATTATTGGAATTAATTCAAGCATTGAGGCCCTATATACTGTGAACAATCATTAAGAAACTAGGCCACCTAAAACCCTCCTTAAACCCTTACAATGACCCGATGGGAGAAATCGATCCTATAAGTGTCTCAAATGGGATGGATTAACCTTGTAATTGATTAAATAAGCTCTATGTCTCTCTTGGGCCTTTGATGAAGTAAATTTATAGCATGTGCCAATGATAGAGTGTACAAAAATGGCCTAAAAGTCATAGTTATAGGACTATTTATGATTGTGCATAGTGGTGATAAACCCTCAAATCAAGTAAAATTGATTTTTAAGCCTAGGTAGAGGTTATATGGACCTATATGAACCTTTATATATCTCTCAAGATGATACATGAGCTATTTATGTTAGTGATCTGGTCCAAAATGGTGATTGTATTACTATCTTGCCTAAGAAGCTTAACTACAGACCTATGGAGGATTATAGAAAGCTTGATAGACATTGGAACATCATTAATATCAGTAGTTGATGCTCTTTAGAGCCTAATTAGATCCTTAAAAATTACAATCAGGTTAATATAAGCAATCTTGGTCATGATATCTTAGTATATCATTGAAAAAATCTTGTAAGAGAGGTGTAGCGATATTGATGGGTTTCAAGACACCTCATAAAACATGATTACCACTGAAACATCAGTATGGAGAGCTCTCAAACATATTTAAGGTGTTAAGGATAAGGGAAAAGTTTAATTCAATGTGACTTTGATGATCAAGAATGCCATTTGTCATTTTTAGATAAGGAAGAGGGTGGTTTCAAAGAAGATTGATGAGTCACCAAATAATTAAGGAAAATGGAGTCTCTTCTAGGCCAATTTCTTGAAGATCATGATGAGACCAAGTGACACATGTTAAAGAGAGTTCATATGCCTACCTACTTATAGGATTTCTTGTTATAACCTACTTGCTCATGAGGGAACATTTATCATAAGTCTTTCCAATGTACATCTTCTCTTTCCTTATCATTCTCTTCTATATATACTACCTAGTGTGGCTTTATAATGATCTTCCACCTAATTATGGCAAATCCCTACTCATTTGTATGCCTTTGTTCAATAAGATTACTAGTTTTACCTAATTTTATGACTACACTTAGTATGTGTATGGATATTTGATCTTGTTACATGATTTGCTTAGTCTTCCTTCACATGTTATCTTATTATATCACTTATATGTAGTTTGAAAGCTTATCGTACAGGTCATGTGAAGTGTAAGGGTTGAATGTGTTTGCATATTCATTAGTGTTATTTTAGATCTCTTGATCAGTCTTCCTAGCCTAAGCATATATCACAACCTCCACATTGAAATGCTGATGTAAGAGATTCAAATTTGGAGTAGTGTATGCTTAGATTAGTCTCATGGTCTATATGTGTACATGTAGTTAGTTGGTAGTGAACAATTATTTTGGTGCATCACCTCCTTAGTTAGGTTACTTTTAGTTCTCTTATCCTTTTTCTTTGCAAGTAATAGGTATAGTATTAGTTTTAAGGTGATGTAATCAAGGGAGATAACGAGATTCACCTCATTTATTAGGCCACCCATAGCCTAGAAGTGTGTCCATACTATTACTTAAGTGATGAGGCTTGAAAAACCTCTTTAAGGGTGTAATTTTTGATGATAATTGTAGGCCTAGTAAGGCCTAATGGAATTTGAATGAATAATTTCATATCAAATTGAACCATGTCATGGTTCTTGGATCTAATAACACCAATTCCACTTAATCTAACTCAAAATAATTCAACTTTAACCTTTAAATTATTCTCAACTCATAATTACTTAAAAAATGTCTTAAGAGATTAAGAGGCCTAGAAGGAGGATTTAAAATAAACTTGATCTAAACTTATCTATTTTGATCTTCATTGAATGAATCAAACTTAAATCTCAAGTTTTTTGGCCCTAAGAGGTCTCTAACCCACTCAAGAAGTCAAAACAGGGCTAAAACTAGGCTTTTTGGCCTAATATTAGACTATCTTCCACTTGTTTCTTATTCCACATTTACCCAATAAAGATGAAACTTTGCCAACAAAAATTTGAGAAGACCTTGTTAAGGAATTTAACACATATCAAATCCCTTCATGTACTCTTATGGTCTGTACAAATTCCTAAAAAGATGTTGAGCTCTCTTTTTAATGTTGCAAGCCATTTTAAGTGTTTTGTTGCTTATTATGTAATGTTCAAGAGAGAGTATGTGAAAGAAATGGTAGATAAGTAGTAAAAGGAAGTTGATGGCACATAATAACACATATTTACTAGTGTTAAAGAGCTCCATGAACACTTGCTACCTCAATTTCTTCATCTTTCCAAGTATGATATGACAGTTCTAGTGACAAAAGAGAAGTTTTCTAAGAGTGGTTGTAAGTTTTAAGAGAAAGGATCACTTAAAAACACTCCCATGTATTATTACATATTATAAAGGTCCAAATCCATGTATTTGAGTGAGTTATAGGTTCAAACAAAGTAAAAACCTACTCTTCCCTATTGATATCTTTGGCAACCTCAGAAGGCACATCAATTTCCACTTAGTATAAGAAAGAGGGAGAAGGTTGGAAGCTAAGATATTGATAATATTAGGGGGTCCTAATGACCTTCCAATTTGTTTCATTAGTTTCTCAGTTGAGCCCCTTAACTTTATGAACAATTTCTAAGAGTATAAGGGGCTCACAATGCCTTTTTCATTCATTAGGTTTATGTTTACCTTCATAATTTCACCTCTGAGTTCAATGAAGGAAGGATGATCAAAGTTGTGTCATATCAAGGATAAAAGAGACTTATATAACATCAAATTCATCAAGTACATTAGCTAATCAAAAGGGCATTTGGCAAAACCAGTTATTCCTTTTTTGTTTTCAAGTTACTATCAAGAGTGCAAGCAGGTTTTAAACTAATTTAGGTGTTTTTTACCTCCAATGATATCTAAGAAACTTATTACATACTCATAATATATCATATAAACTTCCTTAGGTATTTAAATAACATCAAAGGAGCCAAAATGGTGAGGAAAAGATCAAGATCATACATCAAATGTGTTATTGTAGGTATAAACAATCACTTACATGTATGCTTGTAGGATGAGGTGAACTAGACAAGATTTGATAAGGGATATGGGTTTGTAAAAACCTCACAATGTGTGAGAGTATTCATAAAATAGATAAGAGACATGTAAAAACTATGTGGAGCACTAAAATAGACAATTTAGTCTCATATCCAAACTCATACATACAAGCTTATGGCAAAGATGAATACGTTTTGCATGAAGCCTGAGGTTGTAAGAGATGAGGTCAAGATGTAAAAGATATAGAATGAGTTATGTTGGTCCCATAAATGAATTTAGTGTTATATTGAATAATTTTCACTTCAAATTGGAAGTCTAAACCTCTATGAAACCTAAGGAAGAGAATATCAGATGAGAAGACATGACACATATGCAATCCATGATCCTTGATAAACCAATGTAGGATTGATTTCACATTGAAAAAATGGTATAGACATTTCTAATACATCCAAGTGATATGATATCATGTATTCACCAAGTATGGGGTTTAGGATTTGTTATCACATGTATTTCACACCCGTGTTGTTGTAGCTCACTGTTAAAAAATATAACGAACCAATGGGATCACCTCCAAGATATAGGACCTTGGAGAATTGAGGTGAACCTATGAATAAGGAATAATTAATTTTACTAAAGTTGGTGCAATTGATAAACTACTAACCTATGTATAAATTCCACTTCTTAGTGATCTTGCTCCTAAACTAGGGTTTTACTGTGAGAAAAGAGTTTTGGGAATGAAATTACAAAACTAGAAATAGTGATTACACTAAATATTTTGTAATGGATTTTAGTGATTTATTTAATGAAAACAATATAACAATAAATATATTAAAATTTTTAGGAGCACAAACTCACGAAAATATGAAATCAAGGGCAATATTTGGTATTTTTCATACAAGGGTCAATATTATTAATTTAAAATATAACAATCTTCTAAAAGGGTAAAAGAATACCACAAGTGAAATTTCATGACTGAAATAAGAATTTAAACATCCAAAAATATAGAAATAACCTTGCATACATAAAGATTACATAGAAAAGAAAGGCAAATCTTTAATTTATTCTCAATCTTTAGGTTACAACATGTAGACAAGTTATTCAAAATGAAAAATAACATCTCTAGCAACAAACAGGTAAATGGGCTACGTCATAGTACCCATATTTATACAAAAAAACTCAAGAAAGTGATGTAATTAACAAAGAAACCCATGCCTAGTTTAAGGACATGCAAAATCTGGAAACTCCTTGTAAATAGGCATGATCTATTACTGTAATGGCATCCTTGGCTTAGTAAAATGGTTGGAGAAGATCATGCAACTATTGGGCATGATCATGAAATTGATGGAGGTAGGGAGGGAACTTGGAAATCTTCAAGCAACAGCTTTCTTTCCTTAGTCAAGCTGCTACTTCCTCTTCATGCAATGAGGTGCCAAAGTGAAACTCAAACTTAGAGTCACAAGATAACTTTAGATAACTTAAGTTACTTTTTACAAAACCCTATTTTTAAATTTTTAATTGGTACTTTTAAAACTTTAAAGTCACATAATTTTGATGAAATTGAAAATGCATTTTACAATATTTACTTTTGCAACTTAAACAACTCAAACTTGTCAAAATGGAAAGTGTAATTTGCAATTTTGGTTTTTACAACTTTCAACCTGCCAAAAAGGAACATGGAAATTACACATGGCTCTTTCTCAAAAAGCACTGTCAAAATGATAGATGCAATTTATAAGTTATAACTTTACAATATTTTTAAAACAATGAAAATACAAATATACAAGATTGTTTTTGATATAAAGAATTAATCTATATCTAACACTTTTGAAAACTCTTTATCTTTTTTCACCTATCTTTTTAATATATACATCAGAACCCTTGAAGATCTCCAGGAATCTATCTTCATCAGGACCAAAAGAATAGAGGTGGCTTATCTTGTATTTTCCTATTGTATCAAAGAGTTCTCTTTTTAAGGCTCTGTATTCTTGAGTCTCTTTCCTCATTTGATCTAATGTTTTGTGGTACTTAATGAAATGGTGGATAGTGCTCAAGCTAAAGGTGGTGTGCCAAGCTAAATCTTTTAAAATTAATACTTTGAATTTATCTTATACTTCCTAAACTAAAAGGACCTAGTTCTGATGATTTATTACTTGACATGATAATTTATTCAACAAATCTTCAATGTCAAATATCATATTAGTGGCCTTGTCATGTACAACTTTAGCCTTGTTGGTACTCTCCATGAGTATCTTTATTCTAAATTGAGATGCTATCCAATTCCTCTTGCTTTGCATCATTTCTCAATATCTTTTTTGCAAGGAGGATGTCAGTATCAATTGTATCTATAACTATCAACTTTGGATAGAAAAGGTTTAAACTTTATGTCTCTTCCTGATACTTACTGATCTACTCTTTTAAAGTTACCCTTCTCTCTATTAGAGTTGTATAGTGGTCCATTATTAATTTAATAGCTCTATTACCCTTTGAGATGAGCTCTTCTCCCCTTTCCTTGGTGACCCTTCCCATGCTGCCAATTTCTATCACTACATCAAGTATCTCTTGATCTGTGATCTAAGTAACAGGTTATGTTAGTTGAGCAGTGGGTTCAATGAGTTTATTTAATATAGTCATTAGTTACTCAACCTTGTTCTTCAGCTTGTCCTTAGTGACCTTATCACTATCTATTTTATAAAAAATAGAGTTAATGTTGAATTAAATGTCATGTTTCAATCCCTCTCTTGTAGGACATCCAATGTGAACTTTTGATACCTAGTAATCCCCCACCATTAGATCTTATTTTTATTTGTTTGGTGGGGGGAATACAATCTCTATATACCTCTCTCCTACTAAATCATACAATATCCTTGAAATGGTCTGAGGAGTTGTCTTGGATTTCTTATGTGCATCTATGTGGCCAAAGTCTAACGTATTCATGGACACCATCTGCTTGAATTTCTTCCCCAATGTCTATGCTAACCAACTAAGAGTAGCATCCTATTATGCTGACACTATCACTTTATAATCTGTAGCTGAAGATGTTACACTAGTGGGCATGGTGATAAATGTTATCTTTCACTAATATTACCATTGATTGTTTGGGAGATTTCTTTGCAACCTCTTCCCCATTTTTGGGTTGAGGGTCCACATTTATATAAGTGATTTTCTCCATCTATTCCTCCTCTGTATGGGTTGGGGTTACTATGAGAGTGGGATAGGTGGGTGTAATAGAAACATATGTTCCTACTGGGGGTGTGAGAGATGGAAGTACCAAAAATGGAGGATTAGGCACAAGGAGTTGGAATTAAGGAACCTGTGGAAGTGTGAACTCCAAATACTCAAATGAATCAATCAAATTTATAAGGACATTTAGGGTCAATGAAGTGGGAAAGGAGAAGGGAGATGAAGATAAAGTAGTAGGTATCCTAGGGGTTGGGATGGCCATTAGGATTGTAGTTAGAATGATCGAATCCATAGATATTTACTTCTATGTAGTGTTGGTGATTAATGGAATGGAAGGAATTGTATATGAGACAAAAGGAATTATGGAAGAGGGAAGTGGAATGGAAACCTGAGTGTCCAATTGAGGGGAGACTTGAATGTTTAATAAAATTTATTGAACTATTGGAAATGGACTTATTGATATAGGTAAACTGGTGGGAGTGGAGGGTGGAATCACCTTAGGTGAAGGAAGAGTGGAGACAAGAGGAAGAGGAGGCTTTAAAGCTGAAATAATAAAAATAGGTGGGGGGAGTATCACAGAGATGGGAGTTGAAACTATAACTGAGATGGGGGTTGAAACTATTGTTGCTTCAACTACAGCTATATCTTTAAATTAAATGGCTATTGGTTGATTTTTTGCTCCTCCCTAGTTATTTGATTGTTCCCTCTTGGCCTTTGATTTATTCTTTTTCTTGTGGGAGACTACTAGCATATGTACATGTTCTGAGAGTGCTCCATTGCTACAACCTTTTTTTGATGGTGGTACTCCCTTCTTCTTGATTTTTAGTAGTTTTCACTAATGTTCACTATTTATTTAGTCACTTGGACCCATTTAATTTTGAGCTAGCTGAGTGCTATATTGATAATTTTGGTAGTTCTATTGATGAAAGAGAAAGAATCGAGAATGGACCACCTCACTATTGGAAGGGGTAGAGTATAGATTTTGTTCCCATCATAGATCTTATCAACTGGGGACTCATCATCAACCAAGTCCTTGGGGATTGGTGCCATGTTGAAGGCCTTGATCTGATCAAGGGTAATTCTAGAGTAGTCCTTTAGTCTTAATTCCTCTTCATATTCCAAGTCCTTTGAGTAGTCTTCATAGTAGGGGATATGGAAATATGTGGAGATTCCTAGTGTACTAGTAATTTTTCCATGAACATCATAAAATGGCCTTGATTTCAAGGCTTTCAAGGTCATTTATGTCATTTTAGCCTCTACACACTTGGATTTGGCTAAAGAAGGTCATGTGTACCTTCCTTTATTGATGGAGAAATGAATTCCCACCTTGTGTTTGCTAGATAATAGCTTGTGAGTTTCAACTAGTTACCTCACAAGCTCCATTAATACCCATTTGTCACTCACGTACCTCAAGATGGTGTAAGGAGAACTATTGAATCCACATACTCTGATGTATGATTATGTGGGGAACTAGATGAAGTAATAACCCTAATTAGTAATCTCTGAAGTGGTAGCATCAGAGAATATATTCTTCTATAGTTCCTTATTAAACATAACTATGATGTAGTAGATGAATGCATCATTAAATCTCCTAAAGTGATGCCTACTAGCCTCAAAAGTGAGGTCAAGATAATAATTGGACACTTTATTTTCTTGGTCAGCCACTGTGTTGAGTCTTGAAGGAATCTCTTCCTTTGGCCAATATATAAAATTGATACAAAGTCATATAAAATTTCCCTATGTTTTGGACCTCCATCAAATGCTTATGGATGGATTCATTGATGAGTTGTGTCAAGTGGATGTGTTGCTTATTGTCATGGATCATCCAAATATACTAGTACATCTAATCTTGAAAGTTCTTTGCATTAGGGCTACCAATGATCCTATGTAGTAGTATGATACCTCATCCTTGAAATTAATTTTTACTAATGTTTAATGTAATATGGTGGATGTATTCCTAGGGACCCTCAACCATTTTTTTTTCATTACTCTCGAACATGTTGTGTTATTGCCTTGATAGAATTTCCTTGATAACTTAAGAGTTATATCTAGGTAACTCTCAAATTTGGCTATCAAGAACACAAAGTCTATGAAATCAAGTTCTAGATTTAGAATAATTTCCCCTTTTTCATTCAACACCTCTCTCTTATCAAAATTATAATGATTTGCTAGTGTGAGTACCAATTCAGGGCTTTGTATAGTCAAGGGGAAAGTTATTTCTAGGGGTAGTCCACAATCATAAATGCTTTGGGTCTAATCATTTTTTATTTCAACATTAACTCTGGTCCAAAAATCACCTATGTCAATGGGACCTAGGGCTTTATCTGTAATATTAGTTATATTAGATTCTAGACTGAGAGTGACATTGGGTCCTTTAGATTTAAACTCATCTCTTTCCCAGACATGGATTCTAGATAAATTGGTAGGGGAAAACCAATTGTAGAGTTGGCAAGATTTGAAGGTGCAAAATGCAGGTGGAAACTTTAACAGAGATTGAAGTTGCTCTATGCACATGAAAAGTTTTTGGGGATATGGAGTTGTAAATGTAGGTGGAAATCTCTGGCAGAAATGACATATGCAAAATACACTTGGATTTCTAAGTGAAAACTCTGGTGGAGATCAAGATTGTTTCATACACTAGAAAAGTCTGTGGGACTATAGTGGTGAAAAAGTAGGTATAAATCACATGGATTTTGAAGTTGTCTCTAGAAAGTGGAAAGCCCATGGGGACTATGAGAAAAACTTACAATGTAATATTCACTAGTTTTGGGAATATCTCTATGAATATTCATGATTGGTTATACAAATTTTGGAGAAAACCCTAGGTTTTTAATGTGCAAGGAAAAGCTTAGAACATGACCTCATGAGCCTTTTCAACATGACAAAAAAAACCTAAACCCTAATGATGCCTAAACAATGTAAATAAAACCTTATTTTCAACTAGATTGACAACATAACAAAGGAAAATGGAAATCATGTTTGATTGCAAAAAGAAAAGCTTGAAAAATATTGGGGAACAATCAAAATACCATGTAGGCAGATCAATGGTGTCATGGCTCAAGTGCATTGCAGTGAATGAATGGTTTGTGGTGACAAATACATGGCTCAAGGTCATTTATCAAGTTTGTAGAGCTCTAAAATCTAAAATATCAAACTTAAACAATGCTTTAATTTAACCCTAATTTCCTTTATATAAGACCCCTACAATAAATGCCCTGAGGTTGATGGTTGGTAGAGATATAGAGTTTATGAGCAACTTTGTAATTTTTCAATTTTACTAATTGCACTTTGACCTATAACTTGTGTAGGGTGATTTATTTGAATCTTTTAAAATGGGAAGATGGAACTCGAGGAGCAAATTATAACTTTGTAATTTACAATTAGCACTTGGAGTTCCAAATTCTTTAGGAAAGGTGGTCAGTGGGAAGCAGAACTTGGATTGTAATTTGTAACTTTGAAATTTACAAATTACAACCAAAGTTCTGGCTTATGATTGGAGTGTTGCATAAGAAGTAGAGGATGAAAAGTAATTTTCAAGTTTTCAAGTTGTAAATTGCAGTCCAATCTCTAGTTTCTATGGGGTATTTGGTTTGTGGGAAGTGAAACTCCACTTATAATTTTCAACTTTACAAATTGCAAATTGTAAGCAGGGATCCATTTTCCACTAGCTAGTGTTTAGAGGGAAGTAGAAGTTTGGATGCAAATTTTAAGTTTACAAGTTATAAATTTCACCTAGATATCTAGTTTTCACTAGCTAATTTATTGTGGGAAGTGGAGGTTGGGAAGCAATTTGCAATTTTTAAAGTTGCAAATTGTAGTCCAATCTCTAATTTTTTCCAACTTAGGGAAATGAGTTCTTTGGGTAAATTTAAGGTATTTTTACAAAAAATAAATGGGTCTCCTTTAGGGTATTTGACATTTTGACATTTTTGGGACAAAAATATTAACATTTATGGTGACCTCTATGGGGTTATTACTTTCTAATTAGTTTCTTTCCAAAAGCCTTCTAGTTCATTGGGCATGGAGTCATTTTAAGCTTAACACACTTTAACTAGTGAAGAACAAAATTGGGATTTGCCTAAACAAGAACAAAATAGGGAAAAATAGAAAAAACTAATGAAACAAAAACTCCTAATGAGTTGACCTATGAGAAAGCACTTATTTGAAAAACACAACTAAACCTAATATATACAAAAATTTATTTTTTTTTAAACATATTTCAACCTCAAAATCAAGCTTTGAGGTATATCCCATTGACTGGAATAGGCAGTTCTGATTCATTGAACTTGGATAGTTGGAATACATTAGCTCCTTTACACTGAGTTATAATATATAGATTGCTTCATATTGCATCAAACTTGGTGTGCTTTCCTAGTTTAGCTTTGTTTGCATCCCATTTTAGAACCATGTCTCCTTCATTGAAGCTCCTCTCAGATGATTTTTGTCAAAATTCCCCTTTGTTTGAGCCTAATTTTGTTCCAAAAATTTCATTGAATGGTTCCTAATTTATTCTAGTTTCATGAGTTCTGCCAATCTTACTATCATTTCATCATTGCCAATCAAATCTAATTGATGATTGAGTTCTAGAGATGGTAACTCAATTGATATAATATAATCTGGCTTCCCTCCCATATACCAACATGAATGGAGAGTTTACAATGGCTCTCTTAAGAGTGATCCTATCAACCCACAATGCTGATTTCAACTTTGTGTGCCATATCCTTTGGTTGTCCTCCATTATCCTTTTGATAATTATTATGAGGTTTTTGTTGGTAGAATCAACTAATCCATTATCATACGCATGATAATTGGAAGAAGTACACATGTATACATTTTGATTTATATCCCATTCACTCATTTAAATGCCCATAAGAGCTTTAACATTGTATGAGATAATGGTGTGAGGAACATCAAACCTTGAAACAATGCCATCCATGAATTCTATGATGGATGCCTCTGTGGCATATTTTAGTATAAATGCTTTAATCCATCTTGTGAAATAGTTTATTTTTGTAAGGACCCATTTGTGGCTTACACTTGATGGTGGATTGATCATACCAATTAAATCCAATCCCCATTGACCAAATTATTGGCCAACTTGAATTGGTCTGAGAGGGAAGGCTACTAATCTTTACTTGCCTATGAAGTAAGAACACTTCTCATAGTTTCTTACCCATTGATGGCCATATTTGAATATGTCAGGTAAATAATATCCCCTTGACATTATTTTTATGGTCATGGTTCTTGCAGAGAAATGTCCATCCAATGGGCCATCGTAAAATTATTTGGGCACCTTGGGGACTTGATTATACTTGATACATATTAGCATGACTCCATTCATATCTTTCCTAAAAAATATTATGTCAAAAAGAACATAAGGAATATATTAGAGTCTAAAATACCTTTTCTTGGACTATTGAAAGTCATACGGGTACTCGCTTGTCTGTAAGAAGATGGTCATGTCATAGATCCAACTATTGAAAAGAGGTGGATTGGCTAGATGAGTTGCACTTTGAGCATATACTACTTCAGATACTATTTCAACAATATTGATATCAAAAGCCTTTTGTTCACATAATCCCTTTCCTCTTACAAACTTTTCAATTTTGATGTCCATGTCATATTCCATGACTTTTGTGATCCATCCTACTCTTTTTCATTTATCTTCAGCTCAGCAAGAACTCTTTGACACTTTGGTGATTAATCATCAGATGAATTTTATTGTTGGAGAGCATATGCCTAAACTTTTGAGAGATTTAATAATAACATATACTTGCTTCTCCATGAAACTATAATTTTATTAATAATCCTACAAGGACTGACTGGAAAAAGATATAAGTTATTCCAATTGTTCTTTATTCTACTGGGTTAGAATAACTAAGATACTACCTTCCCATACAAAAGCATAGAAGATGAAATATTTCCCATATTTGGGGTTGACTAGGGTAGGAGCCTGAGAAATAGCTTGTTTGATGCTTCAAATATATCTTTTCCTTCCTGTGTCCAATTGAAAATGATACCCTTCTTAAGCATTGCAGTAAGGGGCTTGGCCATAGAGGCAAAATTTGGAACAAATCTTCTTATGAATTTGATTTTTTCAAAGAAAATATGTAATCCTTTCTTATTGATTAGAAATTCTAATGTATATATAACACTTATCATCTCTAGGTCTATTACAAGACCCTATTTTAAATTACCGTGTCCCAGTAGTTTCCCTTCATGAACTACAAAAATGCACTTTTTTGGATTGAGGTAAAGTCCAAACTCTCTGCACCTTTTAAAAAATTTCCTAAGGTGATCCAAGTGTGTATTATCATGCTTTGAGTAAATAGTGATATCATCTAGGTATACCAGGATCATCTCATTTATCAAACGTCTAAAAGCCATATCCATGGCTCTTTGTAATGTTGCACCAGCATTAGTCAGACTAAATCACATCTTTTTATATGCATAAGTGCCTTATTTTTTAGTGAAAGTAGTCTTGAATTGGTCTGATTCTTGCATCAGGATTTGGTTATATCTAGAATAACTATTTAGAAGGGAAAACCTTTTAGATCTTGAAATAGTTTACATAATTTGCACCATGGGTGGAAGGGGATAATTATCCTTTAGAGATGCTTTGTTCAGATCTGTAAAATCTACACAAAGCCTAATTTCACCATTATTTTTCCTTATAGGGACCATAATGAATGTTTAATAGAGAAAATAATGTTATCCTCTATTAGTTTAGTTAGCCCACTCTTCATTAGAGGTTCTATTTCTAGATTAATTGGTTTCTACTTCTATCTAACAGGGTTGGTATTTGGGTGGAGCTCCATTGTATGTTGGGTTAAGCTAGGTTCAAACCCCCTTAGATAATTATAACTCTAAGTGAATTTATCCTCAAAATATTGACACAACTCAATAAAATCTTGTTTTAAAAGATTCTTACATACCTTTCCTATCTTCAGTGTCTTGCCCTCTAAAATGATTACTGGCTCATAGTCTTCTTCATTGACCATGATGTTCTTATTTTCACCTTTCTACTAATATTTGAATTGAATATATTATCTAAAGTGATAAGGCCCATGGGTAATTTTTTCATCTTCAAATGAATGATCTGATCTTTGTGTTGATCTTGGAGTCTTGACTAGTTCCTATTGGAGAATTCAACTTCTTCTCTCAGAAAATTGATAATTTATTGATCATTGTTGAAGATTGCTAGTTGGTTGCATTATCAAGAACATATGACCTTAATATCAACTTTACATGCTCGCTATTTTTCTTCTTTATTTATTCAGATAATTTTTATTAGGAGCCTACTGAGGCCATATGATCAACATCTTTATTCTATGATCTTGGTGCTACTTGAATGTTTAAAGTGGTAAAGTGTTATAGCAGGTCCCAAACCATATGTTTATAAGACTTAGAAAATTATTCTTAGTTACACCATTGAATAATACCTCCTCCTAAAATACACCACATAAGTCCTCCCTTTGCTATTTTAAAAGAGTAGCCTCAGCCTGAGCAAGTTCTTGTGTATATGCTTGTTAGGAAATGGCTTCTTCTTGCTATCCTTGTGTGTTTGATATGCCATGCACCATCAAAGCTTGATTGATGAAACTATTAGGATAAGTATTCTAATTATGTGGCTGAGCACTAGGATAACACCACTCATACTCCTAAGCCAGGTTGTTCTAAATAGGTACAATAGCTTTGGAATCACCTAGTGTAGATAGAAAATCAATGTTTGGAGGTTTCACTTGCAATTTTGACCTTGCAACTGTGAATTACCTTGGTATGACTACTTATTGGGTTGGTATGCTTGGTTAGCTTACTGATAAGGTTTGTAGTTCTAGGATTACTACCTCTTCATTACTACTAACTCATTTCCAAAACTCTTAAGTAGTGACTTAACCTCATATAAATCATCTGTAGGAGGAGTTAAAGTTGGTGCTTTGTTCATGGTGGGAATTGGAGAAATTTTAGGTGGTGTAGGAGGTATTTATAGAAATAGAGGCATTAGCCTTGGGAAAAATTTTCCTACTTGAATTAGACAATTATATGCTCTTATTGTAATTTCATAGGCATTGGGAAGTGTGGTGCCACCCATTAACTAAATCATAATAGCTATATCACTATTCAAAGCTATTAAGTAATATAGGAAAACAATATTTGGAGTTGGATTGACCAATACTAAAATTCTATTCCACATCTTTTGAAAGTGAAAATTTAAACTAGTCATATTCTCATGAGGAGCCCCATGATTAGTAGTTAGTTTTTCAACCAGGGGGAGGTGGTCAATCTTATCTTCAAATTAAGTGCATAGTGCAGTGTCTAAGTCATCCCAAATATAGATGCAACTGGGAGACATACCTCTGTACCATTGTAAGGCTTTACCCTTGAAAGAGGAGATTAGGAGTCTAATTACAACATTATCATGTAAAATGTTATGGACTAAAAAAATATTATAAATGTCTTGTATATGTTTCATAAGAGTTGTGGAAGTTTCACTAGTAAAAATATGGAAGGCATTTTAAATCCGAGGTAGGTATATCATTATACTAAGCCAACTGCAGTGGGCTGCCTCCATTGAAGGTTATAAAATTTAAATTTCTAGCCATAATGGGAGGTATGAAATTAATAAGAATATTTAAAGGATATGTAAATAAATTTTCAAGATATACTCTAGTTTAAGGACCAACTGATCTTGATCTCTTTTTATATAGAAATGATAATTCTAAAAAATCAACTTTCTTACCTTTAGTAGATGATCTTGTTTGCTTCTTTGGCATACATAAACCTTGATTTCCCAAATATGTAAGCTAGTGGAGTCACCAAGTGATTTTGAAATATGTACAAATATAGTACAACACTTACTAAGAATATCACCAATCTCTTTAATAATAATTATCTGATCCCATTGGGTGTTCTAAAAACTGTTATCACATAGATTTTGCACCCATGTTGATGTTGTAGCTTGTTGTGAAAAAATATAATGATACAATGGGATCAAATCCAAGATTTAGGATTTTGGATAATTGAGGTGAACCTATAGGTAAGGTCAACTTAATTTTACTAAATTTGGTGCAACTGATAAACTACCAGCCTACGTATAAATTCTGGTTCTTCGTCATCTTACTCCTAAACTATGGTTTGACTATGAGAAAAGAGTTTTGGGAATGAAATTACAAAAGTGGAAATGGTGATTGGACCAATATTTTTTAATGGATTTTAATTCTTTATTGAATTAACAAAAAATAAAAATAAATATATTGAAATTTTTAGGAGCACAAACAAATGCAAATGTGAAATCAAAGGCAATATTTGGTATTTTTCATACAAGGGACAATATTATTTATTTTAAATCAAAAAATATTCTAAAAGGGTAAAATAATACCTCAAGTGAAATTTCATGACTAAAATAAGAATTAAAACATCCAAAAATATTTAAATAACCTTGCATACATAAATATTACACATACAAGAAAGACAAATGTTCAATTTATTCTCATTCCACAGGTTACAACATGTAGACAATTTATTCAAGATGTGGAATAATATCTGTAGTATAAAAAAGATAAATGGGTTATGTCATAGTACCCATATTTATACAAAAAATCTCATGGAAGAGATGTAGTTAACAAAGAAATCCATTCCTAGTTGAAGAACATGCAAAATCTGGGAACTCCATGTAAAGCGATGTGATCTACTATTGCAATAGCATCCTTGGCTTGGTAAAATGGTTGGAGAAGATCATGCAACTACTTGACATGATCATGTAATTGATGAAGACATGGAGGGAACTTGGAAATCTCAATGGAATGAATTAAATTCCCTATTTGAGCTTCTACTTCCTCTTCATGAAATGAGGCACCAAAGTGAAACTCAAACTTAGAGTCAAAAGATAGCTTTAGATAACTTAAGTTACATTTTTCAAAACCCTAATTTGTAATTTTTAATTGGGAATTTTACAAATTTCAAGTCACACAATTTTGATGAAACTAAAAATGCATTTTAAAATATGTGCTTTACAACTTAAGCAACTCAAACTTGTCAAAATAAAAAGTGTAATTTGTAAGTCTACTTTTTACAAGTTTCAACCTGTCAAAAAGGAACATGGAATTACACATGGCTCTTTCTCAAAAAGTGTTGTCAAAATGAAAGTTTCAATTTAAAAGTTGTAAATTTACAATATTTTTTCAACAATGAAAATACAAAATACAAGAATGTTTTTGATAGAAATAATTAATCTATATCCAACACTTATGAAAACTCTTTGTCCTTTTTTGCACGTGTCTTTTCAATATATGCATCAAAACCCTTGAAGATCTCCAAGATTCTATCTTCATCAAGACCAATAGAGTAGAGGTGGCTTATCTCACATTTTAATATTGTATTAGAGAGTTCCTTTTTGAAGGCTATGTATTCTTGAGTCTCTTTCCCCATTTGATGCAATGTGTTATGGTACTTGATGAAATGGTGGATAGATCTTAAGCTGAAGGTGGTGTCCCAAGCTAACTCTTTTTCAATTACTCCTTTGAATTTTTATTGTACTTCCTACACTGAAAGGACCTAGTTTTGATGATTTATTGCCTAACATAACAATTTATTCAACAAATATTCAATGTCAAATATCATATCAATGGCTTTGTCATGTGCAACTTTAGCCTTATTGGTACTCTGTGTATGTATCTTTATTTTTAATTGAGCTTCTCTATCCATTCCTTTTACTTTGTATCATTTCTCAGTATCTTTTCTATAAGAAGGATGTCCATATCAATTGTATCTATAGTTATCAACTTTGGATAGAAAAGGTTTAACCTTTCTATCTCTTCCTGATACTTGATGATTTGCTCTCTCAAAGTTGGCCTTCTCTTTGTCAAAGTTGTATAGTGGTCCATTATTAATTTAATAACTTTGTTTCCCTTTGAGATGAGATCTTCTACCCATTCCTTGGTGGCCCTTACCACACTACCAATTTCTATCACTACATCAAGTGTCTCTTGATCTATGATCTGAGTAATAGGTTGTGTTGGTTGAGTAGTGGGTTCAATGAATTTATTCAACTCAGCTTTTAGTTTCTCAACCTTGTTCTTCAGCTCATCCTTAGTGACCTTATCACTATCAATTTTATCATAAAGAGAGCTAATGTTGTATTGAACCTCATGTTTCAATCCCTCTCTTGTATGACATTCAAGGTGAACTTTTTATACCTGGTAATCACCCACCACTAGATCTTTTTCTATTTATCTAGTGGGGGGACTGTAATCTTTACATACCTCTCTGATTCTCAATCAACAATATCCTTGAAATGGTCTCAGGAGTTGTCTTGGATTTCTTATATGCATATATGAGACCGAAATATAATATATTCAAGGACACCATCTACTTGCATTTCTTCCCCACTATCTGTGTGAACCAACTAAGAGTAGCATCCTATTGTGCTAACACTATCACTTGAGAATCTATAGCTAAAGATGATAAACTAGTGGGCTGGGGATAAGTATTGTATCTTTTATTGATATTTCCACTGATTGTTTGATAGATGTATTTTCAACCTCTTCCTCATATGTTGGTTTAGGGTCCACATTTGTATCAATGACTTTATCCATGTAATCCTCCTATGTAAGGGTTTGGGTTACTATGGGAGTGGGAGAGGTGGGTATAATGGAAACAAATGTGCCTCCTAGGGGTGTGAGAGATGGAAGCGCCACTAATGGAGGAGTAGGCACAGGGAGTTATAATTGAGGAACCTATGGAAGTATGAAGTCCAAAGCCTTGAATGAATTAATAAAATTTGAAGGGACACGTAGGGTTGATGAAGTGGGAAAGGTGAAGGGAGATGAAGATGTAGTAGTTATCCTAGGGTTTAGAATGGCCAACAAGATTGTAGTCATAATGACTAAATCAATGACTATATACTACTTTGTAGTGTTGGTGATTAGTGAAATGGAAGGAATTATGAAAGAGGGGAGTGAAATTGTGGAAGATGGAAGTGGAATGGAAACATGAGTGTCTAATTGAGGGAAGACCTGAGTGTCCAATTGAATTGATTGAACTATTGGTAATGGACTTATTGATATAGGTAAACTAGTGGGAATGGAGGGTGGAATCATTTGAGGTGAAGGAGTGGAGACATGAGGATGAGGATGCATTAAATCTAAATGAATTACATAAGTAGGTGGGGGGAGTATCATAGAGATGGGAGTTGAAACTATAATTGAGATGGGGGTTGAAACTATTGTTGCTTCAACTACATATGTATCTTTAGATGAAATTAGTATTGGTTGATAATTTTCTACTCCCTTGCTACTTTATTTTCCCCTCTTGGTCTTTGATTTCTTCTTTCTCTTATGAGAGACTACTAGCCTAATTGGATGTTCTGGGACTACTACACTGCTAGAACCTTTTGCTGATGGTGGTACTCCCTTCTCCTTGAGTTCTATTAGTTTTTCACTAATGCTCATTATTTATTTGGTCACTTGGATCCCTTTACTTCTGAGTTAGCTGAGTGTTTAATTTATTATTTTGGTGGTTCTATCCATTAAAGAGATAAACTCAAGAATGGACCACCTCACTACTGTAATGGGTAGAATACATTTTTTTTCTCATGGTAAACCTTGTCTACTGGGGACTCATCATGGACCAATTCCTCAAGGAATGGTGCCATGTTAAAGGCCTTTATTTGATCAAGGGTCATTATGGAGTAGTCATTTAATCTTACATCTTATTCATCTTCCATGTCCTCCAAGTAGTCTTCACAGTAGGGAACATGGGAATATGTGGAGATTCCTAGTGTACTAGTAATATTTCCATGAACATCATAGAATGGCCTTACTTCCAAGGCTCTCAAGGTCATTTGTGTATTTTAGCCTCTACACACTTGGATTTGGATAAATAATTACATGTGTACCTTCCTATAATGATGAATAAATGAATTCACACCATGTTTTGCTAGATGATAACTTATGAGTTTCAACTAGTTACCTCACAAGATCCATTAACACCCATTTGTCACTCACATACCCCGGTAGGGTGTAAGGACAACCATTGAATCCATGTACTCTGATGCATGACTATGTTAGGAATTGGATGAAGTAAGAACCCCAATTAGTAATCTTTGAAGTGGTAACATCAGAGAATCTCTTCTTCTCTAGTTCCTTATCAAACATAACTATGATGTAGTAGATGAATAGATCATTGACTTTCCTAAAGTGATGACTACATTTTATTTGCCTAGTTAGCCACTATGTTGAGTCCTAAAAAAGCTCTCCCTTTGACCAATATATAAACTAGATAATAAGTCATAAAATTTCCCTTTATTTTGGACCTACATCAATTACTTATGGATGGAGTCACTGATGAGTTGTGCCTAGTGGATGTATTGCTTATTCTAGTGGATCACCTAAATATATTAGTACATATAATCTTTGAAATTCTTTGCATCAGGGCTGCCAATGATCCTATGCAGTAGTATGATTAGATCACCTACCTCATCCTTAAAATAAATCCTTGCCAATATTTAAGGCAATCTAGTGGATTTAGCCCTAGGGATCCTTAACCATTATTTGTTCATTACTCTCTAACATCCTGTGTTGTTATATTGATAAAATTTACTTGATGACTCATGAGTTATATCTAATTAACTCTCAAATTTGGGTATCAAAAACACATAATCTATGAAATTTGGGTCCAAATTTAGAATCCTTTACCCTTTGTCATTTCACACCTCTCTTTTATTAGCATCATAATGGTTTTCTAGTATGAGTACCAACTCAAAGCTTTGCATAGTCAGGGGGAAAGTTGTTGCCTAGGATAGTCCATAGTCATAAATGCTCTAGATCTAGTCATTCTTGAATTTGACATTAATTCTAGTCTAGAAATCACCTAAGTTAATGTGACCTAGGTCTGTGTTTGTAATCTTAGTTGTATTAGATTCTAGGTTGAGAGTGATACTGGGTCTTTTATATTTGAACTTCATCTCTTTCCTAGACATGGATTCTAGAGAAAATTTTAGGGGAAAACCAACTATAGAGTTGGTGGGATTTGAATGTGTAAAATGTAGGTAGAAACTCTATGTGCATGTGAAAAGTCCATGGGGATATGGAGTTACAAATCTAGGTGGAAATCTCTAGTGGAGATGAAATATGTAAAATATACTTGCATTTGTTGATGAAAACTCCAGTGGATATTGAGATTTTTCTATGCATTGGAAAAGTCTACGAGACTATGGGGTTATAAAAGTAGGTATAAATCCCATGGGTTTTGAAATTATCTCTAGCAAGTGGAAATTCCATGAGGACTGTGAGGGAATATTACAAAGGAATATTTTCTAGTTTTGGGAATATCTCTAGGAATATTCATGATTGGTTATACAAATTTTAGAGAAAACTCTAGGTTTTAAATGTGTAAGGAAGAGTTTGGAACATGACCTCATAAGCCTTTTAGACACCATGAAAATATCCTAAACCTTAATGATGCCTAAATAGTGAAAAAAAACTCTATTTGTAACTAGATTGAAAATAGAACATAGGAAAATGGAAAGAAAGTTTGATTGTAACAATAAAATCTTGAAAACCATAGGGGATCAATTGAAATACCATGTAGGGGGATCAATGGACTCATAGATCAAGTACGTGGTAGTGAATGCATGTATCATGGTAGTGAATGCATCACTCAAATTTATTTGGTAGGGTAATAGAGCTCCAAAATCTAAATTAGAAAACTTAAACAATGATTTAATTTAACCCTAATTTACATTATATAAGACTCCTACAATAAATTCCCTGAGGGTGGTGGTTCACAAAGATCTGAAGCTTGTGAGCAAATTTACAATTTTTTAAGTTTGCTAATTTCACTTTGACTTCAGATACTAAAGGATGATTTGTTTGATTCTTTGAAAATGGGAAGGAAAAACTTGAGGATTAAATTTTAACTTTGTAAGTTGTAATTTTCACTTAGAGTTCAAGTTTCTATAAGAAAGGTGGTCAAAGAGAAGTAGAACTCAGATTGTATTCCAATGTTTAGTTAGTGTGTTGCACAAGAAGTGGAGGTTAGGAAGTAATTTTAAAGTTTACAAGTTTCAAATTTCACCCAAATATTTGGTTTACAGGAAGCAAAACTCTACTTGTAATTTGCAACCTTACAAGTTATAAATTACGAGTGGGGTTCTGATTATTGTCAGCTAGTGTTTAGCAGGAAGCAAAGGTTTGGATGTAATTTTCAAGTTTGAAAGTTGAAAATTTCACCTAAATATTTGGTTTACTCTAGCTAATGTATTTTGGGAAGCAGAGGTTGTGAATAAATTTGCAATTTTTCAAGTTGTGAATTGCAGTCCAATCTCTAGTTTCTACCAACTTAGGGAAATGAGTGTTTTGGATCAATTTAAGGCATTTTTACAAAAAAATAATGGGTATCCCTTAGGGTACTTAAAATTTTAAAATATTTGGGACAAAAATATCAATATGATTTTTAATTTCAAAGTAGTAATTTAGAACTATTGAGAATATACATGTCTTTGTGTGCAAAATGTGGAAAACATGAATTGTGTGGTGTTGGAGGGATGTCTAGAGGTATACAAAGTGAAATGAAATGTAAGGAAACATATTCAATATATTATAAATTATAAAAATAACCTCACATAGTTTCACCAAGGATACTGAAGATAATGAAATGGGCAAGAGGTCTTATTAGGCCTAAAGAGCCTAAATTGGTCAATCATAGGCTTGCATATGAAAATTCAAGAAAATTAAAAGTTTGAAAGTGTTATAATAATTTAATATTCTCAAGAGGGTAGATAAGATGTTATAATATTTTTCCATGAGTTTGAGCTCATTGGGTAGGAAAAAAAGTGCTTAAAGAAGCCTATTAGGGTCACTTGAATGTAGCTAGGCATAAACCTTGGTTTTGAGCTTGAAGCAATTTCAAGTAGATTGAAAAGGTAATTCATTTATTCAAGAATGGTGATACCTAAAAATACATGGCACAAAACCCAAGGTAATGTTTCAAATTCAAAACAAATAATTTGGTGTTTCCCCATGTAAATTTCTCTCTTGAGTCCACAGTTGTAGACCTAGTCACTTGAGAGGCACTTTTGGCACATGTGAACTCACTTGAGAAGATGCATGGTGTTATTATCAAATTAGGAAGTTTTAAGGGGGTTGTTTACTCAAAATTATTAGAATTAGTTCATTCATTGAGGCCTTATAGACTGTAACTAATCATTAATAAAATAGGCTACCTAAAATACTCCTTAAACCCTCACAATGACCTGATGAGAGAAATAGATCCTCTAAGTGTCTCAAATGGGATGGATTGACATTAAAATTGATCTAATAGCCTCTATTCCTATTCTAGACCTTTGATGAAGCAAAGTTATATCATGTGTCAAGGACAGAGTGTATGGAAATGGCTTAAAAGGCATAGTTGCAGGACTATTTGTGAATGTGCAGAGTGGTGATAAGCCCTAAAATCAAGTAAAAATGATTTTTAAGCCTATTTATAGGTTCAATGTCCCTATATTCCCCTTTATATATCTCAGAAGATGATATATGAGCTATTCAAGTCAGTAATCTAGTCCAGAAAGGTGATTGTATTATTATCTTGCCTAAGAAGCCTAACTACAGAGCTATGGAGGACTATGGAGAGCATGATAGCCATTAGAACATCATTAAGATCACTGGTTGATGCTCTTTAAAGCCTCATTAGATCATGAACAAGTCCAATCAGGTGACTATAATCAATCTTGATCATGATATCCTAGTATATCATTGGAAAAACCTTATGGGAGAAGTGTAATGAGATTTATGGGTTTCAAGACACCTAATAAAACATGATTACCACTATAAAATCAATATGGAGAACTTTGAAACATATTAAAGGTGTTAAGGATAAGGGAAAAATTTAGTTCAATGTGACTTTGATGATCAAGAATGCCATTTATCATTTTTAGATAAGGAAGAGGACAATTTCAAAGAAGATTGATGAGTCACCAAGACAATTAAGGAGAATGGAGTCTCTTCTAGGCCAACACCTATAAGATCACAATGAGACCAAGATGACACATGTTAAAGAGAGTTCATAGGCCTGCCTACTTATAGGCTTTCTTTTTGTAACCTACTGGCTCATGAGGGGATATTTATCATAAGTATCTCCAATGTACATCTTTTTCCTTCTCATTCTCTTCTATATATATTGCCTAGTATGGATTTATAATGATCCTCCACTTGATTATGAAAAATACCTACTCATTTGTATGCCTTTATTTAATAAGACTATTGGTTTTACCTACTTCTATGATTGAACTTAGTGTGTGTATGGATATTTGATCCTGTTAAGTGATTTACTTAGTCTTCCTTGACATGTTATCCTATTATGGCACCTATATTTAGTTTGAAAACTTCTCCTATAGGTCATGTGAAGTGTAAGGTTTGAGTGTGTTTGCATATTCATTAGTTTCATTTTAGACCTCTTGATTAGTCTTCCTAGCCTAGGCATATATCAAAACCTCCACATTGAAATTTTGATGTAAGAGATTAAAATTTGGAGTAGTGTATATTCATATTAGTCTCATGGTCTACATGTGCACATGTAGTTGGTTGGTAGTGATAAATTATTTTGGTGCATCACCTCCTTAGTTAGGTTACTTTTAGTTCTCTTATCCTTTTTCTTTACAAATAATAGGTCTAGTATTAGTTTTAAGGTGATGTAATCAAGGGAGATAACCCTATCTAGATATTCACCTCATTTATTAGGCCACACATAGCCTAAAGGTGTCTCCATGCTATCACTTAAGTGATGAGGATTGAACAACCTCCTTAAAGGTGTAACATTTAATGATAACAATAGGCCTAGTAAGGCCTAATGGACCTTGAATGAATAATTTCATAGAAAATTAAACCAAGTATTGGTTCTTGGATATAAGAACACCAATTCCACTTAATCCAACTCAATATAATTCAACTTTAACCTTGAAATGATTCTCAACTCATAATTCATTAAAAATTGTCTTAAGATATTAATAGGCCTAGAAGGAGGATTTAATATAAACTTGATCTAAACTTAGTTATTTTGATCTACATTGAATGAATCAAACTCAAATCTCACTTTGTGTCACCCTAGGAGGTCTCTAACCCACTCAAGAAGTCAAAATAGGGATAAAACTAGGATTTCTGGCCTAATATTAGACTTTCTTTTTCTTGTTTCTTATTCCACATTTACCCAATCAAGCTGAAACTTTATTGACATATAGTTATCATGGAAATCTAATAGATGTCAAAATTTTCACAAATTTTTGATGGATAAAACTCGTTTTATGGTGATAACCGTAAATAAAGGTTTTGAAGGTTTCTAGATAGGCCAAGAACAATAATAATTTCTCTCATAGTGTTCTATAGGATTTCAAGTCCAAAAATTTAGTGTGGAGGTTTGTGCCAACACCTTTCAACTTCCCCAAGTCCAAAATTTACAATTTAAACATAGTCCTCCTTAAATATTATTCTCCAACCTCCTCAATCACCACTTCAAGCAAATCCTCCAAATTTATTCTCATTCATGGATATTTTTAGCCTCCTTTCTTCTTGGTTCAACCTTATATCATTCTAACAACATACTTTTCTTATAATTTTCCTACAAATTTTTCTCAAGGATTATCAACTTGCCTATTTTGCTCTTCCTACATTGGGATTCCTTATATAGGATGATGAAGCAGAGTTTTAGATTTACATAGGTGAAAAAAATGTTTACAATATAATAAATGATCTCCTAGAACCTTTACATGAGGTTAGTACCCTTTAGAATTAGCGAGTCATTACAAGGTAAAAAGTATTGATGACTATTAAGGGAAATCCACTATAAGAGTGAATCATTATGAGAAGTTATGAGATAAGAATTGAACTTGACAACATCCTCTTAAATAATAAATGGGTCTTTGTTATATAGGGGATAATCTCATTGATCTTGTAAAGACCAGTAGGGTTAAAAAGATCAGACATCTTAATAATATTGGAATACAACTTGATACCAACTTAAATGAAATATAACCATTGATGTTATAGAGATGACAAACCTAAGAATTTAGGATTTGATGTAGATGTATATAATACGTAGTTGTGAATCATACCTCCTTGAAGGATCATAATAAAGGATTAATATAACAAGGATTGGCCATTAATAATATGATGATATTGGTTAAGTGACATGAACAAGTAAAAGAGTGAGTAAGTAGGAGTATTGTCCTAGACATCATTACATAAGGATTAGTGTGTAGATGATTGCTATCAATCTCTCAAGGTTCATACCCCTAGGAATGGTCACAAGTAGTTTATGACATAATTTGAATTTTTAAATATAGTGTTTGGAGGGAAACTATTTACAATGATAAATTGACCTTTTCGAAGACAAATTAATCATTTTAAGGCTTCTTATTGATCATCTAAACCCTCCTAGACCTCATTCCAACTATGATAAATTATAACTTATAATATTTACATCCTTGAAAGTGATCACAAGTCCACTTACATCACAAGTCCAAATTGATATGTAATGAAATGTATGTGAAACAAGTAAATAATAAATATCACATGTAAATGTAAAATATACATAATGATGAAGCCCCATATAAAAGTTGACGTGTCCTGAGTGGAGTTGGTGAAGCTACTATAATTGGTATAGTGTTTGGCATGATACTATCATGCATTACTAAAGCATCTAAAAGTGACATATGCTTTAGCATGCTAGTATCTTGAGGTTCTGAAGTAACTAAAGAAGAATACACTTAGGTGTCCTAAGGTACTGAAGGAACTGTAGATGGAATATAATGAGAACTACTTGTGTACTGAGATGCTGAAGTAATTGTATATGACATAAAATGTTGGTTACTACTATGTCACATAAATTTATGTCTAATTTACATAGATGTAGTCTATGTATGTCACACCTGAACATGAGGTCCCGTACACCTCATCCCACATGATATGCAATGATGCACAAGAATTGTAGCATGAGTAGAAAGGGGAGGGATACTTGCACAAATACCAATACCATCAAAACTACTAGTTCCACTAACACTAACACCAATACTACTGCCACTAACAACATTAGTGAAACTACTACTAGCACCAATATTGTTACTATACATCTCACCATCTGTGGGATAATAAAAAGTCTTTAATATATGCATACCATGGTCAATCATAACTTGTGTCATACTTGTAACCATCTTAAGGTTGTCCATTTGTATGGTACGATGTAAAAATTTAGGGATAAAAGCATGCGTTATTGTCCTTATATTTATCTAAACTTGATTAAGACATTTTTGGTCTTGCCTAGCACCAGGTATATCAAATGAAGACCCACCTCCCCTACCTTGGGAGGCCTTCATGTTAAAATAATTTGGAATTTCGAGTATCACAAACTCACAACAGATTTTTCTCAAAAAGTATAATGAAACCTCATTATTATTGTATGGAGGCTCATCAAAAACCATCCACCACCTATCCCAAAAGTTATCTTTTATCCCATCATGAACACATTAATCAATACTATTATGTTTACAATTTGTTGGTGGTGGTTGGTCAGTTTCAAGGCTAACAAACAAAGCACAAACATATTATATTTTCTTAGCATCTTGATATGATAATTTATCAGAATAAAATTGTGTCAGGACCTCTCTTCAATGCAACATTGCATCAAGTTGTGAAGTTACATTTCCCACTTTGTTAAAAATAATCTCTAATGTATTATCAAATGAATTACGTACACTATCAGCTAAGGACCAACACAAATCATTGATAAATATTTATAATTATTCACATTTTGCATTGTATTTTTCATACAATTCAACTTCTTATGTACAATTAAATTATTTAGGGTGTTATTCTACATTTTCTTCATGCAATGGGTCCATCATTCAATTATGTATCTAAGATTATAGAAATACATAGTTTTTAAAGTCAATACAAGAGAATATAATGCAAATATAATTTCAAAACCCTAGGTGCATAAAAAAATATAAATACAAATGAAAAAATATAAATACAAATTTAAAAATTAAAATTTAAAAATAAACATACCTGAGATAGCAACCAAATTTCCAAATCCCGTTGGTAGGATGCAAATCCAAAGCACACACATGGACTATGAGAAAATAGAGAGAAGGGAAATATAAAAAATTCCTCTAAACCTAAAAAACACTGTGGTTTTTATCAAATACAATTTTGAATGAATTAAAAAAGGCGTATTTTCTTTAGCCTTAGAAACAAGCCTGAGCCTCATAAATTTTCAAAGTTGGGGGATGTCATAATTTTTGTCCCCTAACTGTGCATCAACCCATAAGAGCCTCGCAATCAATAGATCATGTATCTAACATTGCAATTATGACTTTTCACAAATGGAAAGTATCATTTCACTATAAAATATTTGGTCTCAACTCAAAATCTAAAAATTGATTTGGATTTATAATATAAGTACCATTTTCATGATGATAATCTATGGTATGTTGTGTATATTATTTAGTATTATGAACTTTAGGACTTTTTAGAATCCATTGTTATGTGTTGGAGTAGAAAATGGCTCTCTAGAATATGTGACAAATCATTGATTAAGTGGCTTTTTAAGGATAGATATCCTTGTAAATTTGACCATTTTCTTCTAAACTCTCTACATAGGTTGAACCTTTTTAGGTTTCTCAATTGATTTATGTTGTGTTGGAATAATAACCTTTAGTTGCAGGAGGTATTCATATGTAATATCATGAACTATGATAAGTATTAAAGCATATATTTTTACCCTTTCAGAGGGTGTTTCAATCCTTCTCAATCTAAGCTACACATGGAAACAATCTTAGGTTGTGGGTGACCTAATAAGTGGATTGAACCTCTAGGTAAGGGCTAACTCCCTTTATGTATCAATTAGGACCTATCATTAATATATCAACTTGCAAGGAAAAGGGATAAAGAAACTATGAACTAAAAAGGGGGGTGATACACCAAATTTTGTGACCTCTACCACTGATTTGAATGTGAACTAAGATCCATAAGAGTTCAAGAACATACACTTATCTTAAGATGAACCTATTGAATCATTGATTTATAGAGAGGTAAGGCATTATGAGATTATGAGGGAAGATTGGTTCCACTTCTAATTCACTTATAACCCCTGATGACACTCACTATAACTTGCAATAATGAATCTAACGACATAAAGGTAAAAGGAATGAGACAACAATCAAGATGAACTCAATATATACTTGATCATATCAAAAATTCAAGGTATAAACTACATACAACTATAATATTATGCAAAACTAATCATATTATTGATCAATAAACATATAAAAGAGTAGGGCTATACCATACTCCTGGTAGAAGGATCCATTTACAAGCCAAATCAGGCCATACATAAATAAGAGAATGAGGAAAGAGAATATAGATGTTGGAGAAGCCTATGATAAGTGTACCTCATGAAGAATCAAGTTACAAACAAGAAAACTACCAAATAATATTCCAATAGCATCTTCTTCATAAGTGTTGATTGGTGTGATGATAACCTTAACAAAGGTGGCGTAGGAGATGCTTCATTGACTTGATGACTCATCTTTGAGCTCTTGAAACTACCCCTTATCAATGATTAGGCAATGACAAGTCATCTTGTTGGATTCTAACTGCCTCTTATTGCCTTAGAAAATTGTTTAAGATCTATATTCCATCATCTTTCCACCTTTGTTCTATAATTTCATTCACAACTCTTACATTTATTCTCTAGGGAGGCCTATTCCTTGTATCCCTATTTTGACACAAAGTTTCAAGGTTTTAAAAATTAAAAAAACTTATATTAAATTTCAAATCATATTTGAGTACCCTTTATCCCTTTCCATCTTTACCCAAAACTTCAAGACTCAACTCACAATGTAGACCTACTAACCTAACACCCATCTTTCCCAATCAGGCCTAAAATAAGCACACAATAATAGAGACCATACAAGATCATAAAATACTACCCAAAAACCACAAAAATTTTATAGAGTAAATCAAATATGGTTATATGTCAAAGTTTTATGTAATTTTATTAGTTAGAATTAAAGTTATGCAGATTGCAAGTTTTTATCCCTGGGTTGGAAAGACACAGGCTTGAGTAGGCTGAGAGCAAATAAAAAAGCATGGGGAAAGTTTTAAGTCATTTAAAACCAAAAAAATACCTGTATTAGGTATTTATTTACTTGTTACACCTTTTTCAATGATTGGTTATGCATGATCAACCTTCAAATCCCTCTAACATGCCAATTTTTAGAATTCTACAGGTATTCTAGGACTATCAAGTGGGTTATGAGTTTGATTATCATTTAAATGCACTTATAAACATTATAAACACTTTAAAATTCCTATTATTAATCCCAAACACCTATATTGTTCATCAAAACTTCAATTCCAATATAAATATTTCATACTTTCTTCAATTCTTGGAAGTGAGTTTGCATTCTCTAGCAGGCCTATATGTATGTGCTCAAGATAGGGTTCTAAAAAAAAACACCATTATTATATTCATATTTTATTATAAATGATTCATTATGAGATTATAAAATATATATTATGGTGTGAATATGAACCTACACTACATTCAAAGCTTCATCATACCTATGAACTGAGTCTTTATACCCTGATTTGGACCTGTAACCGACAAATTTAGGCCATTTCCTTCCCTCTTATACTCCACATGTGCCAAAATATTGATCCAATAGGTATTTATGAGACATAAATAGGTCATCAAAGTGTTTTTAGGCCAAGATTTATGCATTTTGAGTCATTTGGAGAACAAAAATAGTCATCAGGTCTTTCTAGCCTTTCTAAAAGCTTAGGAGGTGTTTATCTTATTAACCATTATTCATAGGGTATATGACTCTAACATACTTCATAATTACAAAAGGTTTGAGCACAAAAACCCATTTAAAATTTAAAAATACCATTCCTAAGCATGTACTTACTCTTGTATAGGCTGAGCAAAAGATTGAGCTCTTTGAGCTAGCACACTTGTGAGTTTGAACCCAGTCTACATTTTTTAGTAAAAAAGTCATCTTGATGTTTGATTTTGATTTGAAAAGGATAATTTATGTCTTGAAAATCCTTAATTATGTCTTTAAGTTTTTTATTATGGTTATTACTTCTCATTTATCTTTGGAACCTAATTAACTTAGTCCTAAGATTTTAGGCTATTCCTCTTGATTTGACCATAACCATTGTTGTTTAATGTTATCTCAATATTACCAAGGTTAAAATCACCCTAAAAAAATTATATAGGGTATTTTTTTCCCCACAAAAATCTCATACTTATATACCAATAACAAGAGTGCATGATTTCCATGTCTTTTGCATGTAGACCTGTAGGTCTTTGTTTAGGTCTAACACTTGTCAAAGATTTGAGAATGCATTTTTTGATGGGATATTATTATTCCATTCAAGTGAAATATTTATTTCAATATCATTCAAGGATACATAATTCATTATGGGTTCTAGGTCCCAACCAAGACTCACAAAATCAATCACTCCATCCACCTCTTGGGTGTAGACTTGTAGGTCTACATTTTCTAGCTCAACTCTCTTCCCAAACCATTATTGAGATGGATTTTAAAATTTACAAAGAGATATAAAACTTCATCCTTTTAAATATGATCCTCTTCACCTATTATAATCCTATACACATATATTTAATTAAAAATAAGTGCTTCTTCTTCATAGGTTTAGTCATAGTCTTGACATAGTTTATCTAGATTACACTGTCTCCATACATTCTGGTTGTAGGTGGTTTATTTAACTCAAGGGAGAAGATATGGTACTTATATAAAGATCATACTTGGAGATTTAAGGAAATTAAAGGTTATTTTATAAGACTTATCACACCTCAAACTACCCTTAAACCTCATGTTCATCACATAAAGTATAATTTGAAGGTAGTATTATAGGCAGGCCTTTAAGTGCATGTCAACGCCTCTCAATTGCTATCTTGATCATTAATGGTTAAGTAGGGGTTTATAGGTTGAGTTGGATATTATAAAAAGAATTAAAATCTTGAATATACATTGAATACCATCCTTCAAACATTTGATTGCACTTAAATTCTTCAACACCAGAGATCTCTCAAGAGCAATGAATCAAGACCTTCTCAATTGTACAGATCTTTTCGTAAGTATTTTACTCTTTCATACACATGATTTGTGGATTTTATACTATGTATAGGAATTCATTGACCTATTTTAAGACTATTATACCTCATTGGCACCTACTTCTAACCCTTCCATGCTGAAAACACTTCACACTTTATAAGAAACTTGCCTAAACCTACAAATCTTGAATAAAATACCACATTCTTGGTGTGGGAAGACCTGGGACATGGTTGAATGAATAAAATTATATGTTTTAATGGATAAAAATATATTTAAATATATTATTTCACCTTTCATTTTCATCAAGGAAGCTTCAAATGCATTCAAGCTAGAAAATCGAGCCTGCAGGGTTTTGCATGGGTTTTGGAGGGTTCATAGTCTTAATGATAGTTCATAGAGAATAAGGGATCTTTATGAAAACAAATTTTATGGGTTTATATGTCATAGGTACCCCATCCAACACATACTATCATTGATCTTGAGAGGATTTCTCCTTCATGAATGATCCTCAACAAAACTACCTTCTCAAGTCTGTCAAGAATCTGATAGGGAAGATGAAAGGTTTTTTGTCCTTTCTTGGGTTTTCCAATGCTTCCAACAAACTATTTTCACCTAAGGACATATGAAAACATTGAAATAATCATATCATGTCAAAAAACTTCCTCTTTTCATGTTAAAACCTACTTTTGGGAGCCTTGATAAGTGTATTTCAATGTTCCATAACTTAGACAAGCATGAAACAAGGAGAAATCACCTTAAAGTTTGAAAACATAACTTAAAAAGTGCTAAAAACCTTATAAAGGGTCAATTAATGAATATGGGCTAATCAATTTTTAGACCATGACCTCATAATTTGGCTATACCACCCTAGGGGACCTTAATCACTACTAGGACAAACATCACATCTTTATCATGACAAGACAAGCTATGACCTAGACTAAAACCTTCAAGGGCTATCAAAAAAGTTAAACAAGTCTAGATAGCAAGTTTTCAATATTACTCACCTATGGTAGTCAATTTTGGCTAACAATAACCTCATTATCAAAAATATATTTCAAGCATTTGTGTACTATAGAAGGTACTACATAAAACTGTTTAATCCAATGACATACCAATAACATATCGAAGACTCCTGCACTAGGTACTACTATAAACTTGGTGTCTATAAGCACTGAGCCAACCTGTATTAGTAACTTGATCTCATGAATAACTTTAAACATGTCCATTTAATCCTATAATTATTGTTTTTTTAGAAAGTATATCCTTTTCTATGTATCTAGAATGGGAAATATGTGTGATAGTGCATGTATTCACACTTGAACCATCATCAACCATAACACTCTATATAGGTTGATGATCAATGTAAGCTTGAATGAACAAAGAATGAAAATCAAAGTCATCTATTATCTCATGTTCTATGAATGTAATAAGTGGTCTAGATGGTGCTTTGTAACATGATATGTACCAATAATTTCATTAAAAAGATGTTGTGTCTCTGTATGAGGATGATAAGATGTTGGTGGAGGATGTGCATTATCTGTGTAATGCAAATTTAATTTATCAATTATTTATTGACTTGTATTCTTATGGAAAGGAACAATTAATATATTCATTTTTCTACGCTCAATTGCATGTGCCTTTGTACTTCTGATAGATACACCCACATCAATAATATTCTCAACTATAAAACCTTGTATCTTATGTCTGAAACCAATGCATCTGTTGGTATTATGCCTTGGTTCTCTGTGAAAATCACAAAAATAATTTTGATCAATTCCTTTTGGAAGAGGTTTACTCACACCAGCCTCTTTAATGGGAGGGAATAACAAAAGGTGACATTCCAATAAATTTTGTAACACCTTATAGGGAGTTTCTGGCAAGTTTGTAAACTATCTCCTTAGAGGAGAGGATAACACAATACACTAAGTAAGTTCTGAAACTACATTCATTTTTATCTTTAAATCATTATTATTTTCAATTGGATTCACCTTGTATGGTGGCTTACTCAGATTATTTATATTTAAAGTAAAAATTGGGTTGGTTAGATATTTGCATTTATTCATTGCCAACAACTTAACCTCTATTTCTTTAACTATTTCACATAAATCAACAAATGCTATAAATTTTTTAAACATAATAGATTGATGTAGAGGTTGAAGCAAATTTTGTTTGAATATGTTTTATGATTCCTTATTTTCCATAGGATTTATCATATTGGATAACATGGTTGTATACAATAATACCTAATTTTTGATAGGCTTGTTGGATTCTTGCTTGAGCTGCGAAATCTGAGTATATGAAATATTTTCACTTATGATAATTGAGAAATGTGCAAGGAAACAAAATACTAAAGGATTGAATGATGAACTAATTGATATACTAAATCTTAAAACAATTTTAGGGCATACTCTTTTAAAAACCTGAGAAATAACTTGGTCAATAACATATTATTGGAGGCATAGTCCAAATATGTGTGAAATGCTCTTAAATGTTACTCGGAGTCAGATTTTCCATCATACAATGTAGGATTAGGTGTCATAAAACTAGGTGGTAAATTATAAGCTAAAATATGTTACGTCAATGACGTATGCCATAAATTATATGAGTCAAGTGTCTAATTAGGTTTCGAAACACCTTGTTTTAAATGTAACACCTTAGTTTGTAGAGCTTCAATCTGCATAAGGGGTTGTGCATCATGAATAAAATGTGTTAACCAAAGGCAATCTAAAAAGTGACTGAGTAGGGATCGACATAGTGATCTATTGAAACCCTTGGCTTTCCCCCATAGTTTATATTGGTATAAAAATTGTATTTAGTGATGTATAGAAAGGTAAGGACCCCATAGCAGAAGACATCTAAGAGGATTGGACTTTAAATTCTTTCTTTATTTCCTTTAATAATTTGTAAAAATACATCTTGTATATCTAGATTCTTTGAAAGATACTTTGTTGAGTCTCTTTTGTTAGTAACCTCAAATCTATTAAATGATTATGCCATTGTGTTGTTATCAATAGAACTCTAAGAATGCTCAACTTTAAGAGAACTTAGTCTAGTTCTTTGTCTAAACAAGATAGAAATATGTTTCTTAGATGACAATATATGTAAAATAGAAACTTGAAATATTATTGTTAGCAAATAATTTACTAAATTCAAAAACCTTAATATGATAATTGGAAATAATTAAAATAAGGAAAGAAACCCTAGCAACATGAAGTGTTAGGGTTTTTTAATATTCAATAATAAATGGGTTCAATAATATATTTTATCTTTTTGATATTGGTGAAAGAAAGACACCAATATATTTTTATCAAAATCAAGATTAAGAGGTATCAATCTAATTAAGACAAACCATTGAGTAAATCCAAATGCATAAATTATATAATAAATACATATGATTGATTTGTAACTTACTATTTTTAGAAATGAGGTAAAAGTAGAAAGTACTAAGAAATGAATGAGTTAGATGAAACTCAAGTTTGTAGGATTGCAACAATGACAATGAAATTCATTGAGAAGCTATGTGAGGTTTTTGTGAATTAAGAATAGGGCCCCACATTATCCTCATACAAGGTCATATTATTTAGACTTGACCAACCTATATTAATATTTGTAGGGTACGAATTTGACCTTTAAGGTTTTTTTTACCTCTATGTAAATTCTAACAGGTGGACATTCTCCTATAGATCTTGTGTGTTTATGCAAATATCTTTGATTAACTATGGGAGCCATTGTGTACCTTATTCTTCACTCTAAACCCTAACTCAATGACAAGAGGGAAATAATGATATAAATGTAGGCAATGATCAAGGGCATGGGGTTATGATTGAACTCAACAAATCATGTGTTGAGCACTACCTACATATCAATACTCTAAAAATGGATCAAACTCCATGGAGTTATCCCATGCTACAGTAGTGTATGTACAATACTAGTGAAATTTTATATGCTGGTGCAATCTTCATGTGATTATTTGCTTAAACAAATGATGTGTGACCTTATCATTATATTCATACCTAGATTAAGGATTATTGGGCTATGTGGATTCAAAATTTAGAAGAATAGGTAGCTTCCTTTCAATGTGCAATTAGATAATATTTGGTATTTACAATCAAATAGAAGCCTCCCAAAAAATGAGTACAAAATGTGCTTATATAGTAATTTTTTTTGGATTTTCTTGAATTAGGCTTATTAAATGTGTATAATGGTCCATTGACATGAATTTGTATTTGAGAAATTGGTTGTCAATTGGCAAGAGGATGAAACTAGTATATTCATATATGATCGTCTTGTGAGATTATCCTAAATGAGTGGTTTTATCTAAATAATAGAGACACCTAAATTAAAAGTATGAATCAATTAAATAATGAGTCTAGGCTACTTAGGATGAGGAATAAGAACATTCAATATCAAAGTTTCCTAAATATGGAGGGTCATCCACATAGAAGTAGAGGAATAGTGGTTTGAAACCATGGAATTGAGCGTAGGTTAAGTGTGTATAAAGAGTGGTTGTAAGTGCATTGTTTTAGAGTTAAATGCTAATTTTAGTGTATATAGTTTTCCCTTTTTTATACTTGTGTAGATTTCTATATGCATTGATATCCTATAGTTGTTTATCATGTTATAAGTTTTCTCTCAATGGATCAAATGTCTTTATGAGCACCACTACAATAGGATTCATCTCCATGACCATTGCACTAATTTTGAGGTAAACCAACTTGAAAGCCTACCCCATTTCTATGATTTTTTGTAATTTCTCTACAAGCCCCTATCTTTGATTTTTGCCAATTTTTATACAAAACCCTTTTATTTTCTAGCTATATTTGATTTTTCTCTTGGTAAAAAAATGACCATGGCAAACCCCTAACTTAAACCTACACAATAAACTAGAAAAAAAATTAAGTTTCTATACAAAAAAAAAAAAATCCCTAGAGTTTTATATCATTTGTATTTTTCACTTATGTGAAATGGAATTACATAAATTTATTCTATTTTATCTTTATAAGGGTAAAGCACGTGTTTTGAAAGGCCCCATGAACCTTGTACATTCAAAATAAAAAGATAAAATAATGGAAGCTCTATGAATCCAAGATTAGATTAGTTTCCAAATAAAAAGCATTGAACATTCAACAAACCTCTATCCAAAAACAAAACATTAGCATAACTACAACATCTAGTCAACACTCCAACAACATAACAATAACACAACATCTCTGACTAGCAATAAAATAAGATAAAACTCAGTAATATATGGATTTGGATCCTGTTAATTCTTTCAATTTAGTTCTCTTGGTTTCATATCAATTTTTTAAACAATTCTCTTGGATTTTTTTTTTGAGTCACCAAATTCCATTCATCATCCATCTCTCCCTCCTCATGGGAGGCTTCTTTCTCCATTTTCACTAATCTTTTTCTAACATACTCCTTGTACATAGATTCATCCTAAATGCAAGAACCCTCAACTTCCTATCCTCTATCTTAATAGTTGGTATAGTTTCAATTTTTTCCTTTGAACCCATGGTTTCACTTATTATCTCTTTTGCTTTTTGTTGCTCTCGATATTAAACTTTTGAGACCCCTTGATCCTCTAGACCAAATCTCTTTTCTCCTTCTACATTAATGGAGTCTCCCAATCATTTAATTTCTCTTTTAAATAATATTTTCCTGGTCCAAACCTCTCATACCTTTTCAATTTCCCCACTGACATTCTTAGAGCTAACTTCATCATCTTTTCTCACACTCAAAGAATTCTCACAATTAGATCTACTTTCACCTATGCCCATTATTTCTTATTGCTATGTGACATTTGGAGTTGATGGATTTGTTCCTTCCTCATGCATAATGGGTGGTTCTTTTGCTTTGTTGAGATTCTCAATCCCATCTTGTCAAGATGTATCGATCTTGTAGAGGTCCTCATTTTTCCTCCACTCTAATTGATCATGTTATTTTAGATGACAATTCTTAACTCTATATCCCATGGATTGAAATCCACATTTGTTATTTTTGAGCAGTTCATCTTTGGCTTTAGGCTCACTCTATAGTTGGTGGTTCCTTGGCACCCTCTGGTGGTTTCCCTTTTCAGCCTATTCTTTTCTTGGGGCCCCTTCTTAATTTTTTACATAAGTACTAGCCTTCATCTCCTTCTTCCATGTGGTAGCCTGACACTAATTCATATCAATGAAGCTCTCATTTCACTCTGGTGGAGCACCAACTTGACATGTGGTAGCCCTACACTCTTCAAAGCCTTTTCCTTTTAGGTCAGACCTCCAAATAGTGCCATTAGTTAACAAGATGATAGATGGGCCCATGGAGCAGTTTTTAAAAGGGTAGACACATACTCAACATGTGGCACCCTCATGCTCAATTTTATGAAGGGATGCATAACTTTCCCTAGAGAATCCACTCGACACGTTCCATACCCCTGCTCAGCCTCGCCAAGGGAATGTCTAGTCTCTTTGGATAAATAAGAGCTTGCCACATGGTTCCTCCATTCTTATTTAGGAGTGGTTTTGATCGGTCAAAATTTGGATCCACATCATTGGTCAAAGGAAATAAAAGGGGACCCACCAAGGCTATTGAATGTGACATAGTGAGGATAGATCTAGAAGTGAATACATGGAACTAATTCACTTTTCCTAAGCATAGTGATCATAACAGAACACTACAACCCCACCATATCCAAGGTCTAAATGATAACTACACCCATGAGCTCAAGACCATATTTTAGTTGCAACAACATCATCATAAGCATGAGTTCTATAATCTTCAGGTGTCATCCCCATGATAGGATATCTCACTTATATATTCTAGGCTCATTCTTTTTAGAGAGAATCTTGGATCTATTATCTTTAGCTTTTATTGGTATTAGCTATGTGTGTATAGTTGTATTGTAATAGATTAGGATTAGTAATAGTTAGCATTTTATCTAATTTGCAACATTAAAAATTACACCTCATGGGTGTGATTGGATGCTTTGTATGTGCCTTTATGGCCTTCTATATTTTATTATCCACCTATAATAAAGAGGATGTGGTGTTCAATGTTATTTTGAGTGGAAAAATATCTCTGTTTGCTATTTATTTTCTTCTACTTCTATAGTGTGAAATTGTACTTGCATTGTAGATCTTAATTCATGCTTTATACTCTTTTATGGTCTACAATGTTTAAGGATTTATTCTATTTTATGAAAATATAGGTTAATGCTTCAAATCTTTTAGTGCATCACCTTAGTGTTATTTTATTGTTATTTGCTTTCATTTCTCTTTATCCCTTTTTATCCCCAAATTAAATGAAGAACCATTTTCTAAAATCCTAGAGGTTGCTTTATAGACTAAATTTGGTCCCACATCTGTAGAGCTTCCTATAAGAGGATGTTAAACCTAAATTTAGAGTTTTAGGCATCAATAATTCTTTCTTTTCTAGCATGCCTGTTGGGACAAATTTACTAGTCTGATTGACTAGTGGCATGAGTTTATGAGCCATAAGCCATAACAAGATCATATACTATGAATAATTCAAGTCTCCTAATGCTCATTTTTGGGGCTCCCACTCACCAAAGAGCCTTGGGTTCTAACACTACACAATAACAACAACAACAAATGGTGCATCCAAGCCCACCAAGGAACTTTGTGTCGTGGGATAGTGACAACCCACTTAACTCTTTGATGCCCCCAATTGTATGGGACCCCATCCTTATAAATGCTTTGAAGGTGCTCACCAAATTTTTGTTAGAATATTTAAAGACATCAGTCAAACATCTCCAAGATATGGCAAATGTTTGCAGTGTTCATTACGTCAACATACAAAACATAGCCTTAAGGCCACTAGTAGCCTCTTTCAAATGGTGGGATCTTGATTAGTATCGATCTTTTCTATCCAAATCAATAAAAACCTAGGGTAACCTAGGAGATAAATTCTTTGAACGATTCAATAAGAAGGTGGATCGATCATCCCTCTTATAGTAACTAATAAGCATTAAAAAGGCCCCGCAAGAAGTCATTGTTGATTTTAACACCAGATTTTTAAAAAACTTGGTAAAGGATCTCATTGGTGACTTGACCACCCATAGACATGGTTATTATTTTTTACCTCAAAGACCTCAATTCAAACAATACATTCATAATCCAATCACTTGAAGGCCAGACACTATTGGATGCATATGACTTCATGTTAAGGGTCGAGAATAACCTAATCAATGTGGGGAGGCTTCCTCCTCAGCCACTGATGGTGGTGTTCCTCAAGATGTCCATGCCTTCGTAAGAAGAGGTCTCAGTCACTTTAGGAGCCCTTCCTCCCTCTATGTATGTGTACTCACCCACTCATATGATCACGTCTACTGCATCTTCACTAGCGATGAAGATGAATGATATGAAAATTATTATATGAAACTTCTCCAATGAGATAATCAATCTCAAAAGGAAAAATGCTTTGCTTTTGAAGCCTTCTTTAAATAACTACCAAGAAAGGAGACCACTTTACTAGTAGAATCAATACTAGGAGAGGAAAAGGTTGAAATACCAAGAGCCAAATCACCAAGCTCCAAATCATCAGGCACTAAGTCATTGAGTGAAACTCATGAATCAAATGGTTATAATTCTAGATCCTTTGCACATGATGTCACCAAATATGAGAAGAGAGCTAGTGGCTGGTCAAAATAACTTGGCAGATGATTCTAACTCATGGTGCTTTCCTTACAAATATGCACATGGGCCCCAAAATTATCCAAAGGGAAACCTAAAACAAAAGGTTATTGAGCAATGATGATAAGGGAATGCACCTGACTTGATCTACACATACCAATCCTTTGGGATTATGGATGCAGTATTGATGAAACAAATGCAAGGGATGTCCCTTGAACAAGAGGAAGAAATATCCCTAGAACACATGTTGTTCTCCTAGATAGAAGGTGTTGACTAGATATTTTTCAAGCTAACAAAAGTATGTAGGCAGTCATGTGATTAAATCCCCTTCATTTAATGGTGAGGATCCCATATGCTTATGTCTATTTACTTCTAATTATCTACTGCTCTCAGTTATTCACACATTATATAGATTATGTGCAATTTGTCTTATTTTTGAGGGTATTACTTTAATCACAAAGTTCATGAACCATAACAAGGTGATTTTTCAGCAAGTAAACAACTATTTCAGAGAATGTGTAAAGAAATTTTAGGGAAATTAAGAGTGGAAAACTAGAACATGTGAGAAGAGAGAAGTTATACTCCACAATAAGTAGTTTTATAGATATTATTGAATCCATACAAGTAATAAACATTCAAGAGATGATAATATTTTTAGCAGATGACTAAGAAAGATAGGAATTCACATTTAGAATTAAAGGTAACACAAATTTTACTATTTTAACCTTCACAAATCCACCAAATTATCTCCTGAGATGCAAAGTTTCATAGAAAACAACTTCTTTCTCCTTCACTTTGAACCAATTTCATATAAAATAAAAACTAAAAAATCTAAACACAAAGTTTTAGATTGCTTAAATTCTCTTGATTTAGTTACAATTTTGATGCAAAAATTACCATCATCCCTAGGTATGTAGGCCTGCACTTATATTAATACAAAAATAGATGTCAAAATCAAATTGGAAACAAATCCTTCAAAACACATGTGCTGCACTAAAATTGGGAACTGTTGAGAGGCATCCTCCTAAAATTTCTCCTCTGTGGCATGCAACGACTGATAACATGTATCACTTATTGGTTTTATAGTTTGAAACAAAAATAAACTCTTTGCATGAAACATAAAGCTTTCTTAAGTAATTTGATTTTACAAGATGACTTCAAGTAATGGTGTTTAGCCAAGTTACTTGAGTCTTACAATTTTACAACTTACTTTTACAAGTAATCACTTAAATCAAAATTAATTAAATACATTACAAGTTACAATATGAGAATAAAAGAAGTAGAATACATATTTAAATCATTCTAATTCATTAACTTCACTTCTACACTTCTCTTTATATTTAATGTGTTGAGATATCATGGACTATATTGTTGTATCACCTAGTTTAGAAAGTGATTGCCTTTCAATCTCAAATCTTAGAATTTACTTTTCCAACCTCCTACTATGAGCTTTCACCTTTTCAAGACTTGGTTGAAGCCTCTTGATTTCATGTTGATATTTTATTAACTCCTTTTTAGATTTAGTTGTGAAATGAATTGTGGCCTTTTCCGTTAATTGCCTAAAATGATGATATAATTGCTCAGATGTCCTTAGAATGTTATTAGACCAAATATTAGTGAGACCAAAGACACAATCTTCTAGATTCACCTTTTCATTGTGAGCTTCTTCTTCTAAAGTCTTCATTTCTTCACACATTGCTTCATGAATATGCATGCAAAAAGATAGGAGATACTCTTCTTGTTTTAATTTATTTATAGATCCTTTAGGGACAATCTTCTCTTCAACCAAAACTTTCTCACTCAAAGTACTTATTCTTTGTAGGCTTTACTACTGCAACTCAAAAATTCCATCCTCATTCTTAATTTACTTCCTCACTGCCTTTATCTCTGCTAATTTATTTACAATATCAACAAGAATTCTAGGGACTTTAAGAAAGAGTTTTTGGGTATATTGATTCATCCTCTCTATCCATTCATCAATATACTTAGCTTTATCTCTAGTTTCTTCCACCTTAGTTATTACTTGTTGGCCAATTGAATCTCCTAAAAGAATAGATTACTATGAAATGAACCTAACAACTTTGGCTATTATTTCACATAATTGGACATTTTTTTCTTTCAACTTAGCTTTAGCATCTTCTCCTCATTAAGATTCTTAATGAGAGTGTCAATTAAGGTCTGGTATCCTTCTTCAAGCCTTCCATGGTAACTTATCCAAAGGATATCTTTGTAATTATTAAGTCACCTTTAGTGACTTCACTTTTGCTCATGCCGTATGGTAGAACTGATACCTCTGCAAACTTGTTTCTTGTAGGCTCAATTATCAATTTTAAAGGTACCTTAGTGGATTTAAGCTTCTTTCCTTTCCTATCAAGACTTTTCAACAATTGCACATATATTTCCTCAAGATTTATTAATTCTTTAGATTCTGGAGTTGTCTACATTGCCAACCAAGATGAGAAATCCATACTAATGGAAGTGTTTGTATGAATTACCACTTCCTATTGATTATTTCTCACCACTAGCTCTTGAGAAGGAACTTATTGTGTCTTAAAAGTAGCTTGAGAAATAGTGGAATCAATTTTTTCATCTTTTCCCTTCTCTACTTCTTTCTCTTTCTCAACTTCATTCTCCTCTATTTTCTCAGTCACTTTTTTATCACTACTTCCTTCTCCTTTATTTTCTCTATCACTTTTTTTGTAACTGCCTCTACAAATGACTCTACCTCTGCTACATTATCTTCCCCCCTTTTTGACTCTTTTTCTACTTTTTTAGCCTCCTTCTTAGGCTCAACTTCTTTCATTATCTCGAATTCCTTCAACTTTTCAGCCATTACCCCTTCTGTGGCTTCCTTCTCAGGTTCAACTACTTTTTTTAGATTTTCATATAGTTCCTCCTGAGATGGGGTTACCTCTTCAATAATTACTTTTTTTGGCTCACTTTCAGTGGTGGGTTGATCTTCTAAAGGAGGTGGAGGTGGAGAAGTAGGTGAATAAGATGAAGGAGGAGGGGGAGGAGGGGGAACATCCATTTCCTTTTAAATGGATTTATTGAAAGGCTTGATGCCATGAGACTTTGGAGGTGGCATAAGTATTGATGATCTATGATAGGTGTAGTGGAAGTGGGAATAGAAGTAGTAGTAGTGTTAGTAGAAGAAACCAAAGGAGGTGTGGTGATAGTTGGCTAAATAGGTTCTTTATCCTTTACCACAAAATATGTGTCATCAACATTTCTTATCGACTTCAACTTCTTTGTGGGTAATTATCTACTCTCTCCTTGTACTATTTACTTCCTTTTTTGCTTTACATGAGTAGTCTCTTTCATCAACTCATTCATATAGTAGCCTTTGTTGAGAATCCATGTGGAAGTCACAGCCAAAACATTTGAAATTCTATGTGTAATAGTTTTCACTTGGTTTTTTCCAAAAATAATGACTGAGAGTGGGGCATTATCCCCTCCCACTACATGATAGGCATCACTGGTTACAATTCCATCATCCTCTATGTCCTCAAGAATTATGGCTACATCAAAAGTACAATTTTTTTTAATAGTTAACCTACTATTGTACCTTCTTATCACATCAAATTCATTCCTATAATCAATCCAATAGTCCTCAAGTGTAGGAATATGCATGTACTGTAGAGAAACTATATTCTGAGCCACACCTCTATAATCAAAATTGGCTCTAGATTCATAATGTGTCTAATTTTTATTTTGATACATCTCTTTCTATACATTCATGGCATTATAAATACTGGGATAATGGTAATGATCAATAATAATAGGAAAATTAATAGTGGGATGGTAAGCCTTGGACTATAAGTCATGTAACTCAACAAGCTACCTACATAAATCCATAAGAGTCCATGTATCACTGGGATATCTAGGTAATTTGATTAGTGTGCCTAAGGAACCACCAAATTTGATGTGTGTGAAGTTTAAAAACTAAATGAAAATTCACCCAAACTGTGAAACTGCATCCCATGCTGCATTTGACACTCTCTTATGTTTTAGAGCTACATTCAATTTACAAATGATTTCATAGAATAATCCATCATTCACTATATTATAATGCTTGTATCACTTAGAAAGGACCAATTGAGAATAATATTCATATATTGGCTCAGTTTTTAATGTTCTTTTTGTATTTAGCCTTGAAAAGGCTCCATTTGATGCTATTACATGTACAAGGTATAAGGTCATCTTGAAATCAAAAGTCTATAATACATTATTTAACTATTGGTTCATGTTGTCACTTATCATCCTTGCCCATTAAATCATGGTAGAGCTCCTGATGACATCAATGGTTTCAATGTATGCATACATCTAGGTTGAGAAACACTTGGCATTATTTTCACTATTAATTTTGCATAACAACTAAGTAATACCATCTACTTCCTGAACCAAGTCTAATCTTACTATCTACTTTGGAAATATTGAAGCTTGTTTCACTTTCTTCAGATAGTTGTGTTCATTATCTTAATGCACTCTATAGACTTAGTCTCCCATTATCTTTTAGCTTTATCCATTATTATTTCAATCACTTTGGATGATGTTAGGATCTTCAGATAGTAGTTGAGATATTGAACATCCAATCTTATCACTACATTACTAGTAACATCTCTCATAGTCCTAGTAAGGGATCCATAATACTTGACACATGTTAGGATAAATTTAGGAAGCTGAGCTGAGGTTGGGAAATTTATAGATTGTAGAATCCTACTATTAGTCATACCTACATAAGTGGAGTATGGCTATAGCTTTGGATCTCTATAAAAACTCAATTATGGATACATGCCCCATATCTATATCACTTATTTTAGTTAACTTGAAAGTGATGCATGATTTAATAGGATATCCCTTATAGTTGTACTTCATATTTGGATCTTGAGATTTGGCTCTCTTAGATTTTGTTTTACCATTCCTACTTTGCTTTGGGATTTCCTTAAGTGCTAATTCATGAAATTCTTAAATTGGAGTTGTTTGTACTTCTACTTTAGCTATTTCTTCTTCTAACCCTTTTGATCTTGACATTTGCTCTAGTTAACTCTAGAAAAACTTGAGCTCTTGAAAGTTTTGTGATTTCTCCTTAAATGTAAATGGGTCATGAAGATTTGGATCAAAAATCACTCCAAAAGATTGAATAACATAGCTCAGGGTTCACAAGTGAAATAACTTGATCAAATAACTCAAATGCTAGGTGGAAATAAGGTGGAATTCAATGATATTTATATTTTACAACATATTAATGACATGTAGTGGACACATGTGAAGAAGGATCCACATAAGCCCTTGGATTTTTATCAGGTTTCTCAAATTTCTTCACTTAATTTTGATTTTGGGAGTTAAGCATCTTCACAATCTTGAGTTGGTCTCGACTAGTGAATACTTTGGGTTTGTAAACCTTTGTTACTTTTACTTATGGCTTTGGGCAAGTAAATCTACTTTGAAAACCCAGTTTACTTTATGTAGTGTTCAGTGGGTTTTTAGGACTACTTTACTTAGCTTTTAACGTGAAGTAAAGCTATTTATTAATTCCAGTTTGAACTAGATAATGCAACTCAAATTTTTAGGACTAATTTTCTTCTTGTTTAATAAGTTAAGTAGCTTGGAGAACTCAAGTTGTATTGGAAATGAACCCAATCACTTGGATTTTTTTTTGATCTTCTGGGAAAGATGAGTAAATGGGTTTTTTATTGATGGCCTTTGGTAGATCTTTTCAACCTTCTAGAGCAATTTTGAAGAAATTGGGAAGAGAAAGAAATCAAAACAAAACTACTAAATATGAAGACTTTATTTAGGGGATTGGTTGAACAAGGACAACTAACTCACATAAGACAAAATGCAAAATTTTAAATAGGGGTAACCCAAAATTTCTAAAGGTGAAATTTTGGGGACACCAGAGGGAAAAAATGTGGTCTACATGAATAAGGTCCCAATATATAGAGCTCCACAATTACAATCAGAATACTATACTCGTTTAAAGAAGAGATTAGCCAAAAGCCCCAAAGTTTCCACAAGACCCAAAGTGACTTTTGAGAAAGTCCTGACACCTCAACCTCCACCCCTGACCTATCCAAAATGGAGTGAGGCAATGTAGAATAAGACAAAAGACCCTGAGGTCTCACCTTTGAGGTCATCAATGTGTTAGAATAGCTGAAGAAGGTTCAGGCCAACATTTCTCTCTAGGACGTCCTATCCATCCCTGAATAGAAATGTTTTTTAAAAGAAGACTTAGAATAATGAGAAAGTCCCATGTAAGGGAAGATGACTGTAGAGCCTATAAAAATAAAAGAGAAAGAAGCTAGCACAAATATACAACCCTAGATACCCTCTGCATTCATTAATACCAAGAAAGGGGTAAGCAAAATAAAACCTACCCCGTTCTATTTGACATTAATTATAGCGAAGAAGTTATTGCATAATCACATGATTGATTTAGGTGTTAACACAATAGTAATGCCTAAACAAATAGTTGATGCAATATAATTGAAGTATGAACCCTTGAATAAAGGGGTGATATAGCTAGATGGGAAAAAGGTTCAAACCTTAGGGATCATCCAAGCTCTCCCCTCACATTGTACTCTTGTCCTAGCATAATTGTACCATAAGACATTGTAGTGATAGACATTCCAACTATTTTTGGGCTATGTTTGTCAAGGTATTTCACTGCCAAAATTGGTGGATACTTGTCATCAGACTAGTCTCATTTGATCCTAAGAACCAAGTATGGTTCAAAGTTAAAAGTGCTATCTGAACCACTTCACCCAGAGCACATAGTGGACAAAGTGATGATTCTAAGCAATGCACACCTCCTTCTTAGGAATGAAGACACACTATGTAGAAATGCTCAAAGGAGAGAAGGTGGTGGACAATAGGATACTTGAAGAAGAGGCCCTTGTCAATGAGTTCATTGAGAATGATCAATTTTCAAACTTTGATGCCACAAGATTCAAAACCTATGTGATCCATGATGAAGACCAGGCCATTCCAAAAGTCTTAAAGAATGAAGTAGATTAGAATGAAAGGCTTAGGGATGAGTCTAAATTCTAGACTCTACATTTTGATGTGTGAAGTGCAATATTGTCTCTAAAGATGACATTCAAATAACATCTCCTTCTATAAAATAGACCCTATGAGCCTTCCAATTTTAGTTTTCCTATACAAATAATGAGGCTTTAGTCTATGGCCTCAACCTCACCGAGTGAATGGGCATCAAATAGATGAAGGTATTCAGTGATTCTAAATTAGTAGTGAGAAAGGTGAGAGGGGTAGCGGATATAAAAAACATGCATATGAGGTTTACCACCATTGCATATGGGATCTATTTGAAGCTTTCAAAGCCTTCAAAATTTAGATCATCCCAAGAATTGTGAATGTGAAGGCTAATAGGATGGCAATAATAGGCTCCCAATTTGACCCAGTAACAAACTTGTTTTTAAATAAAAAATTGGTGTGGGTAATCATCAGGCCTGCTATCCTAGATAATGACTATAATTAGTAGGTGTTTGAAAGTGATGCTTAGATTTTGATGTTCCTCCAACAATCATGTGAGTTTTCCAAACAACTACAACCAAAAATTGAAGAGGCCTATGGAGATCAAATTATATTATTGAATACCAATAAGCTTCCAAAGGGCCTCATCACACTAGAAAATATTTTTGACTCTAACAATGTAAGGAATAATAAACACAAGTTTGTCATGAATAAGGGTGATTACTGTGAACTTGATGTCTGAGGTAGGAGGAAGCTAAAAATTGGAAAATAAGTTACCTAGAAGGACAAGAAGTGGTTAGTCTCTTTTTGTGATAAGTATGAAGGAGTTGTTGTGTAGACTTATGATGATTTGAAGGGATATGACTATGGGATTAATCATCACACCATAGATTTGGTGGAAAGGGCCAAGCTAGTTTGGTATAAACAAAGGCCAATACACCCAAAGATTGAGTCCCTCATAGACCAAGAGTTTAGGAAACTAATTGAATCAAATATTATACACCCGATCAAGCATTCAACTTGGGTTTCCAATCTAGTTCCCATGCAAAATAAGGGCATATAAATTTATATGTGCATGGATTTCTAGGACTTGAATAAGGCATCCCTGAAGGACCATTATCCCCTCCCCTCTATGGAATAGATCTTCTAGATGGTAGCAGGTGTAGAGATGTTTTCCCTACTGGATAGATTCTTTGGGTACAACAAGGTATGGGTGAATGAAGAATACTAACACAAGATCACCTTCACTATGAATTGGGGTTCCTTCATGTATATGAAGATGCCTTTTAGCTTTTCAAATGCTAGTACAAAAATACAAGAAATGGACATAACATTCAAGGGGCTAATTAACAAGATCATCCTAATCTACCTAGATGACTTCATTATGTTTTCTAAGAAGGAGGATCACTTCGACCATCTAGAGAAGGTCTTCTAAAGATGTCAAGAATTTAGGGTATCTCTAAACCTAAAAAAGTGTATCTTTGGAGTTATTGAATACCAATAAGCTTCCAAAGGGGCTCATCACACAGGAAAATCTTTTTGACTCTAACAATGTAAGGAATATTAAACACAAGTTTATCATGAATAAGGGTGATTACTATGAACTTGATGTCTGAGGTAGGAGGAAGCTAAAAATTGGAAAATAAGTTACCTAGAAGGACAAGAAGTGGTTAGTCTCTTTTTGTGACAAGTATGAAGGAGTTGTTGTGTAGACTTATAATGACTTGAAGGGATATGACTGTGGGATTATTCATCACACCATAGATTTGGTGGTAAGGGCCAAGCTAGTTTGGTATAAACAAAGGCCAATAAACCCAAAGATTGAGTCCCTCATAGACCAAGATCTTAGGAAACTAATTGAATCAAATATTATCTACCCAATCAAGCATTCAACTTGGGTTTCCAATCTAGTTCCCATGTAATAGAAGAGCAAATAAATTTAGATGTGCATGGATTTCTAGGACTTGAATAAGGCATCCCTAAAGGACCATTACCCCCTCCCCTCTATGGAATAGATCCTCCAGATGGTAGCAGGTGCAGAGATGTTTTCGCTACTGGATAGATTCTTTGGGTACAACAAGGTATGGGTGAATGAAGAAGACTAACACAAGATTACCTTCACTATGAATTGGGGTTCCTTCATGTATATGAAGATGCTTTTTAGCTTTTCAAATGCCAGTACAAAAATCGAACAAGAAATGGACATAACATTCAAGGGGATAATTAAAAAGATCATCCTAATCTACCTAGATGACTTCATTATGTTTTCTAAGAAGGAGGATCACTTTGACCATCTAGAGAAGGTCTTTTAAAGATGTCAAAAATTTAGGGTATATCTAAACATGAAAAAGTGTATCTTTGGAGTTATGCAAGGTAAACTGCTCAAGTATGTGGTATCCAAAGAAGGGATCACTATTGATCTATAAAGGATAAGGGCCATCAGGGACTTGGATTTTATAGTAAATAAAAAAGGGGTCTAATCTTTCCTTAGAAAAATTAATTTCATCAACAAGTTCATATCTGACTTTGTAGGATTGCTTAGGCCAATCACCCTAATGCTGAAGAAAGACCAAGCCTTCAAATGGACACCTAAAGGAAGAGAAGTAATTAATTAAATCAAAGACACCATATCCACATCACCTATACTGGTTAACCTTAAATTTTCTAAGGACTTCATTATGTACATCTATGAAAGTGAACAAAGCCTGACTACCAGACTATCTCAATAGGAAAAAGAAGGAAGGAATGAACATCCAATTGCATTTTGCTCAAGGACACTACGTGGATATAAGGTTAAATACACCTTCATGGAGAAACAAGCCTTTTCCATTGTCAAGGGCCTTAAGAAGTTTAGGCACCTCATGGTAGGTAGTAAGGTCATGGTGTACATATCACACTCCAATATCCACAAGTATATCATGGAGGGAGAAATTATAGAGAAAAGGGCCAACTAGATCACCAAGATCCTAAAGTATGATATAGAGGTTAGGCCAATAAAGGTAATCAGAGGAAGAAGAATCTATGAGTATTTAGATCAATGTGTAAATGTCTCGATAGAGGAATATGACATGCCAAAAATAACCTTTCTAAACCACTTTGAAGCTGATAGATCTTAGGTGGTCGATCAAATCCATTCCATACAAATTGGTTGGTATCCCAATGATCTCCCCATGCATAAAAGACTTTTTTATAGGCTACAAGGGTATAGTTATATACTAGTTCAAGGGGTCCTTTTGAAGAGGAACTTTGATAGAGATATCCTCTGATGTGTTTAAAAACCCCAAGTGGAGAAGATCCTCCATGACATGCAATTTTTTCCCCTAGGTGACCACTTCTAATCTAAGACCACCATGAAAAAAATCATAATCATGGGGTACTACTAGCTGAACATGTTTGCTAACTGCCATCAAGCTGTCAAAAAGTGCTAGAAGTGCCAATTCTTCATGGGAAAGAGGAAAAATTCAGCCATGCCTCTCAACTTGATTATGATCGATGAGCCCTTTGTATAGTGGGGCCTAGCCTTTATCAAAATAATCAATCCCATCTCTAGCACTAATCATGAATGGATATTAACGGTCACCAAATACTTCACCCAATAGGCCAAAGCAATCTCGCTAAGAGAAGCAATCAAAAATGTGATTCTCAAATTCTTATAAGAGATTGTGACAAGGTTTAGCCCACCCAAAACAATAATTTTTGATGACATAAAATCTTTCCTTGGGTCTTAATTTTTTAAATTCATACTCTAAAATGGTATATTCCTAAAGGCTTCATCTAATTACTACTCATACAGGAACGGGTTGGTAGAAACTACAAACAAAAATCTAACTAGATTGATCAAAAGGATGTGTGATGACAAGCAGAGGGAGTGGCACATACATGTAAAAATGGACCTATGGGTTGACTGCATCACCCTTAAATAAATTTTGAAGACTTCCTCATATGAACTTATATACGAGAAAGAAGTGATTATGCCTATATAATTGGAAATCCCTATTTTACAGCTTTTAAAGGCTGTTGAAATAAAAATAAATATAGCAATGGAGGTTTAGATTACCAAATTACTCAACTTATAAGAAGTGAGGGAACATGCAAGTGATGTGAAGATCATCTGACAACAAGCAATTAGTAATGGTCGATAAAAATTCATCAGACCCAAGATTTGATCTTGGAGATTTAGTTTTCAAATATGATCAGTGGGCCATGAAGCTAGGACAACATGTGAAGTTTGATTCTCTTTAGAGAGGACCTTTCACATCATCAGTGGTAGGTAGGGAAACACTATCAAGATAAAAGAGGAAGAAGGTATGCATTAGATATCCCCATCAATAGGATCAACTTAAAGTGTTATAACTAACTTACCCACCTCCCCCCTTATACATAATTGCTTTTTCCCCCTTTGTTTCCTTTCCTTTTTTTTCCCCTTTTGCTTTGTTTTCATCCCTTTGTTGTTTCTTTTTAAAAATAAGTGTCATTGGCACAAGTGGATGGTCTAGCCACCATGTATCATCTCCCTAATCCTCCTAAATCTGTAAAAACATTCTTTGAGAGATGATTGTCTACTTACCTCACCTACCATTAATGTTAGATGCTCTACTATGCATGACTCCCGATAATGATCACCGAAAATCTCTTGTGAGTGGCTCATCGAGCATATGTGCTACCATTATCATTTATGAGGTTACTCATTTTTGAATTTTCCATGATGAGCATGCCTAGTGGCATCAATATATAAATATTCCTACCTCACTCAAGCCAAACACTTGACACTTTGAGATTTCAAGAGATTTGAGCAATTGATAAGAATAGAGAATATTCAAGACTATAGTTGCAAGTAGTGAAGTAGAGAGCTATTAATCTAGACTTTCAATAGAAACATAAGTGATTTTAGAGTGAATTCCTCAATAATGGAGGCTTCTACATCTTCATAAGGAAATGAGAATCACCCTTCAAAACAAAGAGCCCATGGTTCAAGTAGCAAGGGAGACCTCCCCTCCAAGCACACTATAAAGCCTACACTTCATCCCCTACTCAAGTGAAGGAGAAAGTGACAAATACCAAGAAGGCACCCAAGGGACCCTGTAAGGACAAAACATTAGTGACAGACTTCATGGACAAAATATTCAACCCAAAGTTGGCCAAGAACCCCAAGAGTTTAATAGAGGACACCCATGCCTGAATGATCAACAAGGTCAGTAGGAAGGAATATCACTCATTTAGCTATAGGATATGGGAGTCTACATTAGCATAATACATGGTGCCCTATGTGCAACCATCCTTAGAAATAATCACCCTCTATATAGAAAGATATGATGTTAACACTAGTGTGATTGATGGTAATTCCCATTTAAGGGTAAAAATTAGTACAAACATCATCAGGGAGATGCTCTAACTCCCATAAACCCCCAAGGATATTGTCTATAGCATATAAAGTCTCTAGAGTGTCTGGGACTCCTAAGTCTAGGAAAAGGCATGTTTCATTGGCATTATCCTCAAGAGCAAGGTCATAGAGATGCATCCTTTACCCATGCCCTTGATGACCTTCCCCATGTAGAATTTGAAGGAGACTCTATCCATGTTGGCCTTTATCTTAGGGATGAATGCCAATGATAACATCTATGACTTTCAGTTGGGGGCACTCGTCCTCATGACCTTGGTGGAGAAGGGACATGCGTTCAAAATGGAATTTGCTAAAGCCATCGCCACCACCATGAGGGATGAGCTAGATATTTTTTTGATACTTGATCCTACATCTCATTCTATACCAACATCTCAATACTTCTCTTCATACCTAAATCTCAACACCTTCAACACAACAGTCTTCACCAGCATGTTGTCCCCAATCACCAAATGGAATCACATCTTATCTATCACTAAGGACTACTATGAGTTCTTATAGATATTTATGACTCCAGTTCTAATTGACCTCAACCAATAGGCCATTACCTCTATGATGATGGATAGGCAATGGGCTTGGCTTAAAAGAAGTAAGGTCCCAGCTAACTAGTTCTAGGGAGACCACTTTTCATTCATCTAAGTACACAAGTTTCAAGGAGAGCATTTTTAACTCCCCCACTTGCTAATGGACATGACCTTGGCCCCAAAGTTGGCTTGCCAGCTCGATGCAGTGGACTCCATCTATGGGGAGGGGAAGAAAATTAAAGGTGTATACGATGTCCCTTTCACATAAGATGACATCATAGTGTTAAAAATTCACCAAAGATGCTTACTCATAGCCAAACTAGCAGAGCTCAACTATGATTTGATAAATGATAGATGGAACTATGACTCAATCAGGTATATAGCTTCCTTAAAGATGGTTAGCACTCCCAAGTAGCAAACTCAACCTTACCTAGAGTTGCAAAGGTCACCCATGGAGGAATTTCCTCAAAATTATGTGGACCTATCTCAAATATCATTGGATGGCCTCAAACCATGGAAGTCTTCTTATGATAAAGTCTAAGCATACGACCTAACTAAGAAGTTGTCAAAGGGGATGAAGAAAAAGCTCACCTAGTTAAATTAGAGCAAGGAGAAAATATTGGCCTTCATAAAATATGTATGAAATCAATAATCCACACTCTAGTTTGGATGATGAAGATAGAGATGAAACCTTTGAGAAACTCTGGGATGAGTTTCATCTAGAGGAGGGTGAAGAGGAAGAAGAATCCACTCTTGAAATCATGATAGGAGAAGGAAGAGAAGAGGAAGAATATATTCTCAAGGAAGATATAGGGGACATACCTCCATAGAAGGAAGCAACAGTGGAGGTCTAAATGCCTTTAATGTGGCCATTGCCCGTGTTCCCATACCCCATGGCCCTACAATAGCAATGATCTCCTTATGGGCACATCATGATCGGTTCATCTCAACTCAAGTAGATCAAGGCACCCATTTTTAGCCCTCTAATAACACCCCCACAAAATAAAATCCACTTCTTAGACCTCTTATCTCCACTGCCACCTCCTTTTCCACTTTCCCATCTCTTTCTACAATCTCATCCCTAGTTACAACATTCTTGACTACCCAACCAAGTACTACTTTGGCCCTACTTTCTTCTTCTTTTACCTAGTCAACTATTAAACTCTCTTTGCTTTCTTCCATGATACTGATCTCCTCCCACATGCCTTTCCTCACCCCCTCACCTTCATCATACACCTTATCCTCCCTCATAACAAAATCACAATTCACCCTGCCCCAAAGGCTCCCACCTTTCTCCCTTCCACCCTCACCATTTATTTTCTCACCTCCACAAGAGTAGGGTTTGCTACTTTATTGCATCAAGTTACAATTCCATTTTTTGTATCATAGGGAAACCCCTTCATAGGGAAAATCATTCAATCACTAAATCAGTACCAATAATAGGTAGATGCAATAAGGGTGGCTTAAGAGGCCTGAATGGAAAGAAAAAAGGGGAAGCAAGCTAAGGACTTTGCTAAGACTCACATGTGGTCATTTTATGACCCTGCATAATGATCCCTCATGATTTATCATCTGACCCCCAAGTAGTCAAGCCCCAAAGATAGATGTAATTAGAGGACTACACCATACAAGCTATCAACCTCAACCTTAGTCAGGCTAGACCCATTGATAGGGTTAAGCATATGGAAGAGACATAAAATTCCATGACCACAGACTATCTCAAGGTGGCTCAACATATAGAGAAGACCAAATTAGAGCTTGAAAATGTGAAGGCTATGACTGACCACCTAATGTTGAGGTTAAGGCCAAAGATGTAAAGCTCAATAAGGCAAAGATCAACCTCTAGAGCCATATCTTAAATGAAAGATTCTGAGAAGAAACCAACCTATGGATAGCCACCAAAACTAAGCTACAAGAGGAAATTGAGTTGGCTCAAGTCCACCAAAATCTCTCCTATTCTAATTGGTCATTTCAATAGTTATAATAAAAGATGTAGTAGGAATCCTTAGAAAATGACCAGGAGATTGAGAAGCTAAATAATGACCTTTCCACTCACCCACAAGACACCAAAATATTTCCAAAGATCCAAAAATTGTACAAATCTTACTAGGAGAGTATCAAGGGTATGACTACTAACCTAAACCTAGTGCTTACTTTCATCATAGAATCATAGAGATAGAGCTCTTAGGTGAGTACATCCGTTGACCCGATGATCACTTTCATATCCCCCAAGGTCTCAAATTCATAGAGCCTAGTCTAGAAGCTCTATAATGCTTCAAAATAAATGCTACAAGTAGTGGGGGTAGTCGATCGAAGGTAGGTGGCAACCAATGTCAATGAGTTTCTTAGCTACAATAAGACAACAAATAAATGTAAGGCATTTTTTGATGATTTGGAATAGGTGATTTGATTAGGTGGGGACACATCGAGTAGTTAGTTTAGTTGGGACTCCCCTCCCCTTTCTTGGTAGATAATAACATCCTTCCATAGGACCAAATCAAGATACTTCTAAAATAGAAGAAAAATGATCAGATTGTAGTCATGGCTCTTGATCAATCATCTAATGTCTTTGAGGTGGAGAAGATTTTACAACCACTTGCCCAACTAGATTTCTAAATACTGGTAATTGTTTGAGGTATGGGAAACATCTCCTTCAAGGAGATGATAGATTTAGATAGAGCCTTTGAGGCTCTCAATAAGAAGACCTAGTCTAAAGAGGAAGAATGGGTGCCCTTATAGGTGGCCCTTTAAAAATTATAGGTTTTTGTACCTTCCTCCCATTTTTGTAATTTTTCTTTGATTGGTTAGAGTACCAAAGTTTTAGGTTCTCTCATCCATAGGCAGATGCCCCTGTGAGTCACTAGGAATTATGGATCAAAATCCACATTTGTTATTTTGGAGCAATTCATATTTGGCTTCAAGCTCACTTGGTAGTTGGTGATTTCTTGGCACCCTCTAATAGTTTCTTTTTTTGGCCTATTTTTTCTTGGGTCCCCTTCTCAAAATTTTGCCTAAGTACTAGCCCCCATCCACTTCTTCCACATGGTAACTTGATGCTCATCTGGCTCAATGAAGTTCTCATTTCACTTTGATGGAGTGCCAACTTGACACATGGTGGCCTTATGCTATTCAAAGCCTTTTCCTTTTGTGTCAAACCTTTAAACATCACCATTGGTCAACAGATGATGGATGGGCCCACAAAGAAATTTTTAAAAGGGTAGATGCATCCTCAATAAGTGCTACCCTCACACTCAATTTTATGAAGGGATGCCTATCTTTTCTCAAAATAAAATCTGATCGACATGTGCCACCCCTACACTTAACCTTGCCAAGGGAATCCCTAGTCTTTCTGGAGAAGCACAATCTTGACACGTGGTGCCCCCATGCTTATTTAGGATAAATTTTGATTGGTTAGACTTTGGAGCCACATCATTGGTGGAAAGAAATAAAAGGGGACCCATTAAAGCCATTAAATGTGGCATAGTATGGACATGTCCATAAGTGATTACTTGGCACTAATTCACTTCTCCTAAACATTGTGGTCATAATAGAACACTATAGCCCCACCATATCTAGGATCTGAATGATAACTGCACTCATGAGCTTGAGATCCTCTTTCAATTGTAATGGCATCATCGTGAGCATGAGTTCTAGAATCTCAATATGTCATCTCTGTAAGAGGCTGTCTCACCTATATATTCTAGGCTCATTCCTTTTGGAGAGGATCTTGGATATGCTATCTTCAGCTTTTGCTAGTATTAGTTATTTGTGCATAGTCGTATTATAATAGACTAAGAATAGTAATAGTTGGGATTTTTTCTATTTTGTAAACTTAACAAGTGCACCTCATGGATGTGATTAGATACTTTTTATGTGCCTTTGTGGCCTTTTATATTTTGTTCTCCACCTATAATGAGGAGGATGTTGTGTTCTGAGGTATTTTGAGTGGAAAATTATCTCTATTCACTATATCTTTTCTTCTATAGTGTGAAACTCTGCTTGTGTTGTAGATCTTAATTCATGCTTTATGCTCCTTTATGGCCCACAATGTTTAAGTATTTATGCTATTTTATGCAAATAAAGGTTAATGCTTCAAATCTTTCAGCACATCACTTTAGTTACTGTTATTTTACTATTATTTGATTTTGTTTCTCTCTATCCCTTTTCATCCCCAAATTAAATAAAGAGTCAGCTTCTAAAATCTTGGAGGTTGCTTTACAAATCACATTTGGTCCCACATCTGTTAAGCTTCCCATAAGAGGCTGTTAAACCTGAAGCAAGAGTTTTAAGTGTCAACATATCCCAATCTTTGATAGTCAAGGTAAGGCTAACTTTCAAACACTATATTGTAGGTCTAAGATCCATATTTTTAATGTAACTTGATTATTGTTGGCAGTTTTTTATTCATAAATATATTGACACATTATCTTACATAAATTAGTGTTTTCTTAGATTTTGTAATAGGATCAAAGGAAATAAATTGTCCAAAAAAAATAATAATAAAAATTAAAACCTTTAATTCTTAGAATTCCAATGGAAGACCAAAAAAAATCACTTATATTAATATTTAATTAAAAATTTCCTTGTCTAAATCCAATCCTAAAGTCTATTTTTTGAGGGCCAGACTAGTCCTCCCTAAAAACTAAGGTCTTCCTAATATATCCTTTGCATAATATCCCTAATTAGACAAGGAAAAAAGAAAAAAATAATCTTTTTTTAGAACTAAAATCTCTACCTATCCTTTGGGTAACCAGTCCTTGTTAGCCCATTCTCTAACATAATCAATATTGGGTCATGACCATTGGAACTTCCCAACCAATGTGTGTGCCCATCTAAGTTGAGATTTGTCAAAGATTATATGAGGGATATGGATACTTGCACACCCTTCCTCTTTTATGGATTTCAAACTCAAGGTTTCCTCAGGGTTATTCACTACACATTCAACTACTTTATCTGCCCAAGAGCATGGTGTACAAATAGAGTAAAAAATAAGGGCCAAAACTTGCTTGCCTATGTCCTACTTTAGATCTATACAAACCTCAATTATGTATATATCTTGGTCTAGATATACTCATTTCTCATCCTCAACAATGTTGGATCTAAGTCCCCTACCTAGATATCTACATGCAAGTCCTGCTTGGGCTCACTCATAATTTCCCATCGAATCCATGATTCAAAATGTCTGTCATCGTCTGATTACAAACCTATTTCTTAGGATAATTGTTATATTATTTATTATTTATAATTAAAATTTTAATTTTAATCTCTAATAATGTCTTTAAAAAAGGATAAATCTTACATACAAAGCCAAACATATGTAGCATATAGGTATTGGTGACACATGGGAATTTATTTTAGAGAGAAAATATTAAGAAGTAGTTATTTTAAAGGAGACAAAGGGCACTGAAGTAATGCTAACAAGGACATTTTGAAAAAAAATGATGTAAAGATCAAAGGTAAATATTGCAAGGATATTTGGAACCAAAACCATTGACCAAAGGGGACAAGGAGATGATAGACAAGGAGGCCAAATTTTTAGTATCACTAACATATTTAAAAAATATATTATGATTTTTTTTTCTATTCTAGATTAAAAAATTATTATTTTTTACCTTTTTATTTAATGACAAAAATTACAAGGAAAAATTTTTACCTCTCAAAAAATGTTTAATCGAATGTTTGGTTTGTAATTCCTCCTTATGATACATGTCCATGAATGACCCCCTAATACCTCCACATCACTCCATGTAACTATCATCAAAATAATGATCTCATAAAAAGGGTTCCTCATCATGAATTATACCTCTTGGCCATTATGATGATGATGTATAACACCCATATGACCTCACCTCAAATGTCCCACACCTTCACCATTATGTAAATTTATATTTGTGATTACACGTGATGCTTATAAAGAAGTCTTTGTAAGAAAATTTAATCAACCACTCAGATTTGAAAAAAATGTTTGGTTTATGAAAATAAAAAATGTGAAGCATTCCAATAGTAAAATAATTCATAAAAGTTGAGTATAAGTGATGAGTGTGTAAGGACATATATAAGTGTTGGGGCATTTTTTGTGCCATCAATTTGAGGAAAAATGGTGCTCATATTGTATGTGAAATGGAACATGAAAATCTAAAGCACCTGTAATTCTTATAATATTAATAGAACTTGAAGTTGAAACCATGCTATGTTTTTTTAATTTAATTTAATTATTTTTAATCATGTATATATATTTTTTAATTTAAATTTAATAGGGGAATGGTTTTCTCAATTGTATCGATGTGTTAAGGTCATATGAAACAAGTTACTCTCAATATTCAAAGAAGCATAGAGATCCAAGGCCATAAAATCTTGATCTTGGGATGTAAATCGACTTATTATAGGGGGAAGGTGATAATATGAGGGTAATGGTTAGTATTTCAAAAAAAAATGATGGCTAAAAAGGGATGGTTTTTACAATAAAATTTAAGCACACATCACACATATTGATCAGGTGATCTAAATTTTAGATCTAATATGTTAACTATGTTAATTGACTAGTTTCATTATCCTCATCTATGTAAAAAATGCATGTAACACATTTCTTAAAAAAAATCATGTATGAATATCAGTGAAAAAGATGGGTGAGGAGTTTACAAATTCAAAGGAAGGCTCAAAGTGATCTAGACACTTTAGGAGTAGCCCTATGTTTTAATGTAAACATCAATTGATGGATTTTTGAAAAAATCACAATGGGGCTATAACTTATTATATAATTACATGCCCTGAGTCAAATGAGTAACAGTTGAAATAGTGGCTCAATTTTGGATTCCCTATTAGTTTAGTTATTCTCTTGATACATTTCATGTACTACATGTTATTGAGTTCATGTATAAATACAGGGCCTTCGAATATGCAAGGACATTGGATAGAAGTGAATAAATTTGGCTTCACTAGTACAACTCAAGCATAGAGTCCATTCATCAATGAGGCAAGGTTTCTTATTGTTATCCTAGTTGGTGTTAATTATCAAGTGTTATAGTAATTTTATATGAAGTGTTTAGAGAAAGACAAAGCATTATATAGGGTTTGGGAGTTAGTTGAATTATATATGTCCATGAAGCCCACTTAATAAAATTATACATGTACTGTAGAATTATAGAGTGGAAAGGGGAGGGACAATCTCTTCACTTTGTTGGATTATTTTCCACATTGGGTTTCTCAAATATAAACTATTGTGTCTTGTATTTCATTGTGTTTGACTTACACTATATTTACAATCTTCTTTATTGCATTATTCTATAATTTCATTTGCAACACCTCAAATATCTATTTTAACAAGACAAGTAATGCATATCAATAAAGAGACAACCATGTATATGTTCAGATGTTATAGGATTTGTGTTGGTGCATTTTTATTATAGAATATCTATGCAGATTACACATTATATTTGTATTAGATATAGTTTGTGGTTGATTATGTGTGGCTTGTTCTATGTGACCTATGTACAATTTTATGCCCATTACCTAAGTAACCAGATCTAGTCGGGAAGGTGACTTGGTTCCTTTGCAATAAGATAATTCCATAAGGAAGTAATAAATAAGTTAGAGGAATGGTCCCTTATAATGAAGAAAAATATCAAAAAATGAAAGAATATTTCCACAAGTTGGAAATGATGTTGTTCACATCTCTCTTTGCATGAGAAAGATTTATAAGTTGAAGTACATTATGGGGATTCTCATGGCAAAGATATCGATTTTTATGTAATATCTGAAGGCAAGAGTTGAAAGCTCTTGATCATGAGAAGAAGCCTCATACCAGCAAAGCTCCACCTCTATTCAAAGTTGAATTGAAAATTGAAATTCAACCATATGAAGGAGAGGTGACTATAAAGAAGCTAGACCATTGGCTAGCTCAACTTCAGGTATACTTTAGTTTACATCAAATTAATGAGAGTCAACAAATATTTTTTACAAGTTTGAAATTATCTAATCATGTTTTAACTTGGTTTGAAAGTTATGTTCATTCCTTTGATGTGAAGAAGCTACCACCAATCAATAAATGGGATGAGTTTAAAGCTTTATTAAAAAGACAATTATGTCATATATGTTATAAAGAGGAAAATTTATTATTTTAGAAGATTTGAGGCAACAATAAGTATAAAATGTGTAGGAATATCCCAATCATTTTCTAAAGATGGTGGTCCAAATGGGGTAAGATATACTTGATTGTGACATCTTGATGAATAATGTTGGAGGATTGCATAGTCACTTGAGGAGACTTGTTCTACTTGCCAAGACCAAGGATATAATAGATGCTTCTTCCAAGCCCATTATATTGAGATGGAAAAAGATGAGGTTTTGTCCTCCCCTTCAAATGGTTCTAAAAAAAGGGTGGGATAAATGTTACTTTTGTTGATAATAACTAATGTATAAAGCTTTATGGGTCACTATGATGTTGATGGTCATACAACCAAGACTTCTTGGAAATTGCATCATGAGAATCATCATTTTAAGAATAATAATAAAAAGAAAGGTATGGCCTTTATTTAAAGAAAATAGGATGGATGCAACTATGATGTATATGAAAGGTTTTGTTTTACCCTCCATTTAGGAGTAGGCATTTTTTGGTAATAGTGGTGCTCAAGAAAGGGGTGAACCTTCTAAGATTTTCCATGTCAAAGTTTAGATTAAGAATACAAAGGTAGATGATTATTTTGATTCTTACTCTCAATCAAATTTGACAAGAAAAGAGTTGGTAGATAAACCCAGGTTGGAAGTATATAATCATCTTAATCCTTATGCTCTAAGATGGATTGAATGAGGAGTATAGATGGAGGTTTCAAATAAATGTAAGGTCAAGTTTACAATAAATGAACATTTCATTGATGAATTTGTGGTGTATGTTGTACCTCTTGATGTTTGTGGCATAATATTTTGTGGTTCATAAATGAATGTGCATGATGCTATCTTTATGAGAAGCATGAACTAGTATCGGATGGTCAAATATGGGAAAAGCTACATTGTCAAATCCTATGAAGGGAAATCTCATATATCCTTGGTAAGTATCACTCAAGGTAAAAAAAAATTGAATACTAGTGAAAAGTTGTCATTCCTTTGTATATTAATAAATTAAAAAAGTTATTTTTGTGTTGTCCTCTTTTTGAATTCTGATCTTCATCAACCTTTTTTTATAGAAGGCATGGAGGTACACAATGAGAATGAAAAGGTAAACAAAAGACTTTACAATGTTCAAAACATTTATATAGAAAATACACCTCTAGGAGAGAGTAATAAAGTGGGTAATCAATTTTCTCATTTGTAGAGTTCCTAAAGCTTTTGGGGACCAAAAGCCTCTAATTCAAGAGGTGTGATCTGAATTTTAGATCTAATATGTTAACTTTGTTAGCTAACTGGTTCCACTAGTATCATCTAGGTAATGAATATTTATAACACATTTATTGAAGATAATTCATGTAAGAATATTGGTTTAAAATGTACATAAGGAGTTTACATAATCATAGGAAGGCTCAGAGTAATCTAGACACTTTGGGAGTAGCCCTCAATTTTGACCCAAACATCATGTTATGGATTTTTAGAGAAACCCGATAGCCCCACTTATAAGAGAAGCTCGACTTATTAGAGAATCGAGAAGATTAATTCCAATGAGTAATGGTTACAAACATGGCTCAATTTTAGATTCCCTACCAATTAAATTATTCTCCTAGGGAATTTATTTACCTCATATTGTTGAGTTCATGTATAATATATGCCCATAGGATAGGTAAAAACATTGGATGGAAGTGAATTCATTTGGTTCAATAGTGAAACTCAAGTGTGGAGTCCATTCATCGATGAGGCTGAGTTTCTCATTATTCTTTTATTGGCATGTTATTATCATTGATGTCAAGGTTGATGTCATTGATGCCAAGGTGCATCTAGTGAATATGCATGGTGAGTGGTAATTGAGGTATGTGCATGATATGACAAGATGAGATTGTTGATCATTATCTTTTATGTTGATTGATGTCAAGGTTTAGGTCAACTTGAAGTTATCAATATTGTCATTGAAGGTTCTTACGAAGGTATGATGACAAGTAGGTCTGCAAGAGCATTATTGTGAGCAAGGCTAATTATAAATGTGTGTTATGATAAGCTTGTGATCATTGAAGGTATGTAGTGTGAAAGAGAGTATTGCAGTGGTTATGAGTGTTATTGTCTTGTTACCATTATTGAAAAATGCATAGGTAGTAGGTCTTTGAGGTTAAGTGCTTAAGTAACCTAAGCCTAGTCATGGCATGAAGAGACCTTGTGAGAAGGTAGGAGCATGGTGTCTTGGTGATATGAGTGCATACATGTCATGGAATATGTTTGAAGACAACTAATTTCTGCATAAGAATCATAGTGTATGGAGAGTTTTAGGGTAAGCATGTGATAAGATGTATTTGAAGGCAAGAGATAATTTAAAGGAAACTAATGTTTTTTTGGTTACATGAAGGTACAGGACAAAGTGTCTTATGAATACATGTTTTTTATTTTGTTGAGGTCATGACATGGAAGGAACAGGTCAAGGTTTCAAGTGCATTGGGAGCTTGTGCCTAGTCATAGCATGGTGAAGGTATGAGCTATTGGCATGATGAGGTGAGTGATCTCAGGCATGTGAGATATTATTAAGGTTGTATAATCATGTGTATGTGAGGATTTATAACACTCATGAGATTTTTATGGTGAGCCTACAAGGGTAGGGCCTTCATTATAGCTCTATATTTAGAATTTTCTTAAACCCTGCCTGGCCTAAAGAGGTTCATGATCTGTTGCCAAGGCATGTGAAGGATGTATGGTAGTGTTTAAGAATGAGATAGGTTGTATGGAGTGATAGTGATATTTTTGAGCATGACAGTGAGGTGTTGAGATCATGGAAAGAGGAATGAAGGTTAGTTCAAGGCCTAGTAAGGTATGAAGACTATGGTGTAGAGAGAGTGTGTAGCTGAATGGGGCATTAGGATCAGTTTCCAAGGCAAGTGTGAGTAGGTGAGCATTGAAAAAGGATAGTAAATTTTTTTTAGGCATGTGCATGTAGTTTTAGGTCATAGTGTTAGAGGTTAAAAAGTTGAAACCAAAATGGCTTGTTTGGTTCAAGAAAGACTGCATAAGATAAGGTCAAGAGATTGGTCTACAAGACTAATGTTTGAGATTATAGTTTTTATAATTTATGTTGTTATAAATAGGTTATATAATATTTTTAATGTATTTATAATAATTTAAAGTGTGCTTTTAGGTGTTGGATGTCAAATAGTTTCATTACTAGTTTTTGATATTTCTGGTAGTTCTGAGTGAGTATACTGAAGAGATGAGTTTAAGCCATTTTTCCTTGAGTTGAAGTGTCTAATTCATATGGTTATTTTACTAAGGTAATGAGTTTTTATTATATTTGATTTATTTTCATGTTTTAATAGATTAAGTGATTTTGATCTTCAGTATTGATAGGTAGATTTTTGGTGTACACAAGCCTAATAAGACCGAGTACTAATGAGCGGTTTCAAGTAGTGATTTGTTGTAAAATGTATTTTTAAGCATATAATATATCATTGGGGATCTATTTGATTATAATATGATATGTTCCTACCATGTGTGGATTTTTAAAGTGTTCCAAGGAAGGCAAAGTGTAACATGTGTCTAAGAAGGCCTAATAGGTCTCTATGAGACTTAAAGGAGTGTAGCCTATTAACTTGTGGCCAAAATAAGATTATTATTGATTATTATTTTAAAATGTCCTAAGGCCTATTATGTGTAAAATATAATTAGACAAGTGTATGTGGTTGACCGAGGTGTGTATGAGCATGAGGCTTGTATAAAAGCAAGGTTTAATAGGCCTATTTGGGTAAGTTAAAGGATTGATTTTGAGTAACGAATGAGATAGAAGATCCTTGGGTGGAAGGAGGTATTATAGACCATCATAAGATAATATAGGTACTATCATGAATATCTAATAGGAGGTTTGAGTATGAATATCAAGGTCATATGACCTAATCAGTATTGAAGAGACTTAGTTGATCGAAGAAGCCTGAAAGGCAGTTTGAGAGGGATAAGAGTGTGAAGAGATAAAGAAGTGGTCATCATATATTGGATAAGAATCATAGTGTTATGAAGGTGATAAAAACATTAGGTGGATGAGTTGGTGCTGAGTCATCTATTGGGTTGGTGCCTCCTTGCAATTGGGTGCTTGATAAAATTTAGTCAAGTGGGTGCTTGGCTAGTTGGGGTTGGTCTCCATGTGGAGTGGTGATTCACTAAATTTGGTTTTTATCTTATATAAATGTAGTTCATTTAAATATAGTATTATTTTATATTCCCCTTGAGGGTTTCCCACATATGTGATGTGTTCTTGTGTTTCATGTTTATGTGGATAGTTGCTTATACTTACTAGATCTATATGTTTGTTTGAATGGTTCATGATTGATTACATGTAATTGAAAGAAAGGGTTTGAAGAATTATTCACCCCACCTCTTAGTCATTATTATTTTAATAATTTGATATCAGAGCATGGTCCTTTGAAGTAGGCCTAACAGTTTAAAGGAGATCCTAGAAGTGCAAGCATGGATTGTGATGATGACAATGTTTATCATGATAGAAATGAAGATCAATTCAGTTCACAAACTAATTATGTAAGAGATATGTTGAAGAAGTCATCTCAAGTAATTAATAAGAATTTTTTTGATGATGATGATGACTATGTCGATCAAGTTGGCAATGGAATTTTATTCTTGGATAAAAAAGCAGGTTGATCCAAGGAAGAAGATAATATGTATGATGAAGAAGTGTGCTATGATAGTGAAGAAGGAAAAGTTGAAGTAGATCTTTAAGTTGAGCTCATAAGTTCCCTAGATGATTTGAAACACAAAAAGAAGAGGAATCATGAGTTTAGATATATGGTCAAGGGTCTTAAGGAAAAAATATGTACCTTGAAGAGTGACTGGGTCAAAAAGTGAAAAGGGATGAGAAGATCATCAAGGATCTCAAGAATCAGTTAGAATGTGTCAACAAAAAGTTCATATTAAAAGAAGTTGAGTATGATAAGTTGAAGATAGAGATATATTATTTGAAGTTTGATCATGAGTAACTCATAGAAAAGATGAGAAAGTTTGAGAAAGAGTGTGAGAAGCCAAAACAAGTTAAGAGCACCAACATGAAACTTAACATGAAGAGACCAATCAAGTAGCTCAATATAATGAGGTATTCCAATTATTTTAAAGGTTTTTGTTTTTATTGTCATGTATTTGGTCATAGAGAAAGTGATTATAGAATGGTATCAAGGGATGAGTTGTCATGGAGCCATGGGAGAAGGAGCGATCAGTCAAGAGGTAAGAAAATAATGTTGTTTGTTATAGTTGTCATAATGTGGGACACATTGCAAGATTTTTTCCTAATAGAGTTATAAGGCCCTTAAGATATAGCAAGGTATATGGAGATCCTAGAGTGCATGATAAGGGTAAAACATTTGTATGGAAACTAAAGATAGCCAAGGTGAGTCATGATTAATCTACTAGTCAAAATAGACTATTTGATAAAGTAGAGTAAGGATCAAATGTGAAGGAATGCCAATAACATGTGTTATATACATATATTGACAAGTCAATCAAAGAGAAGAAGAAGGATGAAAATGTGGATGAGTCAAATGCTTCATTCAAGCCTAAGTAGATTCTAAAGAGGGACTATCAATCTCATGATTACAAGATGGTTGAGAAGAGTGGATTGGAGATCTGGGAATCTCCTGAGTTCATGGTATTTTAGTGACCTATGAAAAGGGGTAACTCAATTAAGCTACATGGAGACACTTGTATATCTATAGAAGCATGAGGTTTGAAGTTATTAGGAAACATGTTGAGAGATCTAAGGTTGACATCAGGCTTATGAGGTAAAAAATTAGTCAATTGGTATATGAGAGATGTTTGAAGGAATATGAGGATGGTCTGAGAGTCTTAATGACTCATGTGGTGAGTTCAAGATGTGAAGACAAAGGGGGAGTCCTTAAGTCTTCAGTTTATGTCAAGAATATGGTGGCCTAATGTGTGATCAAAGGTTTGAGTCATATTAGTCATGTCAAGGACAAGGTGAGTGGTCTTGTGATCTGAGTTCATTTGAAGGAGGCATGCATGAATTAAAGGGGATCATGTTCTTATAATGTTTCATAGTCTTTGTGTTGAGCTTTTGTTTCAAGAAGGTGTGATTTTAGATGTTGCAGGTGTGATCATGTTTATTTCAGAAAAGAGCTAGTTTTGGGAGAATGAATACTAGAGGGAAATCTATCTTTTTGAGATAATGACCAGTTTCTGAGAATGGTTTTCATCTAGTGTCTATGATGAGAAGCATAATCTTAGGGGGAACTTTGTATCTCTATATTGTGAAGTGTCAAGACAATGAGGTAGAAGTCATAAGAAACATGGTTTTTTGAGGTCCAAGGATCAAATGGTAGTTTATGGAAGATGCTTTGTCATTAATGTCAAAAGGGAAGAAAGACTAGAATGGGGAGATGAGAATGATTAGGTTGTAATTTTTTTTCCATCAATGACAAAGGGGGAATTGTTTGGCAGGTTATTGTCATTGATTTCAAGGTTGATGTCACTGATGTCAAGGTGCATCTAGTGAAAATACAAGGTGAGTGGTCATTGAGGTATGTGCATGATATGACAAGATGAGATTTTTGAGCATTATCTTTTATGTTAGTTAATGTCAAGGTTCATTTCAGGGTTCATTTCAACTTGAAGTTGTAAGTGTTATCATTAAAGGTTATTGTGAAGGTATGATGACAAGTAGGTCTACAAGAGTGTTATTGTGAGCAAGGATAGTTGTTAATGTGTGTTGTGAAAAGCCTATGAGCATTGAAGGTATAGTGTGAAAGAGATTATTATAGTGGTTATGAGTGTTTTTATCTTGTTGTTATTATTGGTAACTACATAGGTAGCAGGTCTTTGAGGCCAAGTGCTTAAGTATCCTAAGCCTAGTCATGGCATGAAGAGACCTTGTGAAAAGCTATGAACATGGTGGCTTGGTGAGATGAGTGAATAAAGGTAATGGAAGATGCTTGAAGATAATTAATGTCTACATAGGAATCATAGTGTAGGAAGAGTTTCAAGGTAAACCATGTGATAGGATGCATTTGAAGGCAAGAGAGAATTTAAAGGAAAGAGAGATTTTGAAGGCAAGAAAGAATTTGAAGGAAACTAATGTTTTTTTGGTTGCATGAAGGTATAGGTAAAAGTGTCTTATGACTTATTGTTTTTTGTTTTGTTGAGGTCATGACATGGAAGGAATAGGTCAAGGTGTTAAGTGCATTAGAAGATTGAGCCTAGTCATAACATGGTGAAGGTATAAGCTGGTGGCATGATGAGGTGAGTGATCTCAAGCATGTGAGAGATTATGAAGGTTGTGTTGGGTGAATATTTTATCAACTAGCTAATTGGTGAGAAAAATAGGTCTCTTCAACCACAGCATAGGGAGATTGGTCATCCAAAGTTGCATGTTTACCACATCCAAAGGGGACAAATCTCTCCTCTCATCAAGGGGAGGTTCCCTATAGGTATAAAGGCACTATATACTATATATATAAGCTGAAAATAACACTCAGGGGTAGGATATACCATCCATCTCTCTTCTTTCAGAGATGATGTTCACAAACAAAGGAAAAAATCCTGATGAAAACACTGAAGGCACTTCTCTTCTTTTAAAGTGTTATTGCAAGAAATAACATGAGTTATTTTAGGTAGGATAAGTAACTGGTAATAGAGTACAGAGTAACCAGCAATCTAAGATGTAGCAAAAAGTCTCCACCTTGACTACCCAAGAGTGAGATACAAAGAACAATGGGGGCACAAAGTCATCCCAAGGTCCTTTACACAAAAAGAAACTAAAAACACACACTAAAAACAATTATGTCAGCACAAAGTCTGAAAGTAACTAGTTTCAGGACACCTTCCTTATCACTTCCACTAGCTCTACTTGTTAAATTGCATAAACAAGAATACAGTTAGGAAATAGACATAAGAAAAATCTCCTAGAATGATACAAGCTTTAACAACACAAAGTATGAAAGTAACTTGCTTTCTGATTCAAACAAAGAAATATGATAAACAATCTGAGCTCAAAGTCTTAGTGATGCCTTTCAATTTGGGCAAAGTTTTGCTTCTAGTAATGGGAAGATCTCCTTTAAATGATACGAGAGGTTACATTATATAGAGGCCAAGAGAGGCTTGGCACTTTGTCCCATAGAGCGACCCATGTTGTGTATTAATGCCTTGGATGCATTTTTGGTTCTGTTAGGGAGGGCCATGCTGGAGCAAGGTGGCTACCTTAACTATGGCATGTTGATTCATCTCCAATGTCTCTCCTAATCTTGAATCACTCATTCCATTATCTACTACTCACACAACTATCCATATTGCCTTTACTCAAAAGGGGACAAACAAGCTGTGCTTTCAATGCTTGCAGACCCCAAATACCTACTTGGTGGACTGTTCCACCTACTCAAAATAACTCTTACTGAGTTACCTTCTTTGTCTCTTCCTCCTTTTGGCCCTAGCCTTAGGGTCTTTGAATGCATTTGGGTCCATGTTTTAAGCTTGAAAAGATCAACAGACACTTCATTGTAGCAAATTTGATGTCCACGGGTCTTTCATCTTTTGAAGGTTTACGGCTAGTCAGTCCTCCTAAATTTGACATTTGCAAGCCCGTCATTCTTCTTAGCAACTCTTTTGTGTCTTTCTCATTTTTTATGGCCACTTTCTATTGTGACATAGGTGAGGACATGTGGCGGCATCTTCAGCTTTGAAATAAGCTTATTAGAATAAGCTTTGAAACTTGTTAGAGACTGGAGTGTGGATGCAGACACTTGGTAGCTTCTGTTGCACTTTGAGGCTTGATCCTTCCTGAAGGGGACTTGCCCTTCGGGGTCTTGAAAAAGGTCCATTTTATGTGTGTCGACTATCCTCCGTGAGGGTACCTACCTTTCAGGATCATCTGGGTGGCCTTTAGGCTTTAATTTTTTCAAAGGAATATAGTCTCTTTACTTCCTTCGAACAAAATGTCTGAAGGAATTCCTTCAGACAATTTGTCTGAAGGAAACCTTTCCTTGGGTCTATGTCCCTGTACTAAGAGTGATTCATCTTTGACATGTGTCATGTTATACTAATTTTAACAAATGACATGTGGCATATTCCACTAGAACAATCGAGGACACGTGGAAGCATCCACCTAATTTATAGGATCTCTTAAAAACCTTTGAGAGTCCCACAGGAGGCGACACATGGTAGCTTTCACTAAACTCTAGAAACATTTACAAAAACATTTAGGACTCATTTTAGCAATCACATGGATGATGACACTTATCGCGCTCCATTAAACATTAGTAACTCACTCGGGGCCCACCGCAACCCTTATGAAATAAAGGAAAGAACTGCGGATGATCACACTTGTCATCCTCCGTCAATCTCTACAGATGACACATGGCAGATTCCACTATTTTGATAAAAATACATTCAAACCTTCTGTAGCTGCCACTTGTCACTTTTCATAAGACTATGAGAAAAGCTTATCAAAAGAAGGTTTGAAACTTATGGGAATCCTAAGACGCAAACACCAACACTTGTCACGCTCCATTAAGTTACGATGGGACGAGTGGCTAGTTTCACTGCTTTGAAATTCACTTGAAACTATGTCTCAAAAGATGACACTTGGTAGCATCCACTGGAACCTAAGAGAAGCTTAAGAGAAACTTAAATTTGACATCCGCAGGGGTGTCACTAGTTACTTAGTGCATCTTTCCTGCAAAGTCCGTAATTTTAAGCTCGTAGAGTCCATAGAAACTAAGAAGCATGAAAAATGAGAAATTTGAATGTTTAGAACAAATTTTGAAAAGGGAAGGGACAATTTTGGGTCTGTGCAGGGTCAAAATAGTCCATAGGTTGTCCTAAAAATAAGTGACATTTTTTTGGAGACAATAGCTAGCTCTAGTTGGGGAACTTATTTCAGTTGGAAACTTGGAACATAGCTAAGGGGAGTAGAAACCAAAATCTCCAGTGCCTTGAAGTATGCCATTGGGCTATGGAGTCATGCTACCTAAAAATAAAGGCTCTAAAAAATGAAAATGAAAAGCACAAAATAGAAACAAAAGACTATATAAATATACATATGTACAAGGGAACTCATCTGATACTTCAAGAGTTAAAGTGCTTCAGATGATGCCCATTGTGAGGCAGAAAAAGGAGAGTGCCATCTTGATACTTCAACAGGAAATTATTTTCACCATTGATTTGATGAATAGTAAAAGGCCCCTTCATAGGGAATCAAACTTTCCATGCATCCCCTTTGGTTCTCTTTTCTTGTCCCATAGCAAGACTTGATCTCCAATCTAGAAATCATGGTTCTTTGCTTTTTGGTCGAAGAGCTTCTTCACCAGACCTTGATGGGTAGTGATTCGGTCCACTACTACAGTTCTCTACTCTTTTATCTCAGTCAAGTACATGATCTTCTTATCAAGGGCACTTTCATACATTTGATCTTTAATTGCCTTAGCCAATTTTAATGATGGTAATTCCAAGGTGATTGGTATCTCAGCATTGATACCATAAAGAAGTTAGAAAGGAGACATGCCAATTGATCTCTTTGGTGTAATTTTGTCTGCCCATAGAGCATCAACCAATGCTTTATGCCACATCCTTTGGTTGTTATCCACCAGCTTCTTGATGATAGTCACCAGGTTCTTATTGCTTAATTCAGCTTGTCTATTCCCTTGTGGAAAGTAATTAGAAGAGTGGAAGAGTGTAATCCCATAGCGGAAATATAAATGAGTAATCTCCTGGGAAGTGAAACAAGCTGCATTGTCAGTGACAATCTTGGTTGGGACCCCAAACCTAGAAATGATGTTCTCTTTGAGGTAATTGCATACTACTTCTGAAGTAGCATGTTTGGTTGGAACAAATTCCACCCATTTGGTGAAGTAATCTGTTGCTGTAAGGACATAATCATGTCTAACACTTGAAAATGGGTTTACGGCTCTAATAAAATCAATTCCCCATTGTTGGAATGGCTCCTCTATGACCACTGGCTTGAGAGGTAGGGCAACTAACTTGGGTCTTCTGACAGACTACTGGTAGAGTTCACATTTCCTTACCCACTTATATGCATCTTGAAAGAGAGTTGGCCAGTAATACCTAGCCCACAAAATTTTATGGGCAGTTATAGGAGTGGAGAAATGTCCTCCACAGGCCAAATTGTGGAAGGACTTTAGAAGTTAGATTTGTTGTTCCTTATCTATATAGCGAAGGAACACTCCATAGAGGCTCCTCTTGTATAGGCCATTATCCAAGAGGACAAAATTTGTAGCTCTCAGCTTGATGGTTCTCCTTTTTATAAGATAGGTGAGCAAGACACTCACCATAAGTGAAGAAATGAGCAATACCTGAATACCACTCATTCGTGGTGGAGACAAAGAGGACTGTTGGTGTGTCATCCACCTTTGGTTCTTCATGTTCTGTTCCTCCTAGCTTGTTATCAGTAATTAGCTGGTATAGCCCCTTTCCATGCACCAACTTTGTGGGCTTGATGACCATATCAAAATCCTAAATCTTTGTAACCCACCTACCTCTTTTTGTCCCAAACTCCTGTTGAGTCAATATGGATTTGACCGTGGTATCAGGAACTAAGGTAGTAACTCATGAATTCAAGATGTAGAAGCGAAAATGCTTTACTACCTTCACCACTACATAAGCATGCTTCTCCATGTTTGATTACTTCAACTCATGAGCTTTGAGAGGATAGCTCATGAAGAAAATGGGAGATTCCATACCTTCTTTATTTTGTTAAACCAAAATTGTTGAAAGCATATGTTCTAAAGCATAATTGTATATGGCAAACTCTTTGTTATAGTCTGGATAAACCAAAATTAGGGTGTGGGCAATGGCAGTCTTGATATTCTCAAATGCTGACTTGCCTTCTTCAGTCTAGCTAAAAGTGGCCTTTCCCTTCATCATGTTTACAATGTGCCTAGTCTTCTTTCCAAACTCGGGGATAAACCTCTATAAGAAATTCACCTTTCCAAAGAAAGAGTGAACAACACTCTTACTTGTGGGCAAAGTAAGTTCTTGGATAGACTTGACTCTGTCTGAGTCAATCTTTATGCCCCCTTTAGACACAATGTGTCTGAGAAGTTTTCCCTATGTTACTCTAAAAACTGACTTCTTGGGGTTTAAGAAAATGCCATTCTGGTGGCAGCATTCCAACACTTGTTACAAATAGAGCACATAATCTAGGTGATGCTTAGAAAAGACAGTCAAGTCATCAAGATAAACTATGATGAACTTACCCATCTCATCCTTGAAGGTAAGGTCCATTGCTCTTTGGAAGGTGGTGCCAGAATTTATCAAGCCAAAAGGCATTCTCCTATATGCAAATGTGCCCTAGGGTGTGGTGAAAGTAGTCTTATGCTAGTCTACCTCACCAACTTCAACCTAATTATATCTTGAGAAGCCATCTAGAATTGATAACATCTCTGAACCTGTCACTATCTGAAGCACTTGATCCATGATTGGCAAAGGATAGTTATCTTTCAAGAATGACTGATTCAAATTTCTAAAATCCACATAGAGGCAAATTTCACCGTTCTTCTTCATTACAGGCACTATATTGGCAATCCATGTTAGATGATGGATTGGGAAGATTATCCTGGTGCTTAACATCTTTTGTATCTTAGATAAAATGGTACCTGATATTTTTGGATTATATTGCCTAGACTTTTACCTATAAGGTGCTGAATCAACCTTGAGAGGAATGTCATATCGAGTTTCATCAGGTTGGAGTGACTTCAAGTCATCATATGAGTAAGCTAAGATGTCCCTATATTGATTGAGAAAAGTGGTGAACTTGAACCTCTCCTTAGGAGTACAACATTTTCCAATGTTTACCATATTGGGATCTTCCTTGGTTCCCATATTCACTTGATCAAAATTTTGGGAGGAGCTTGAATCTGTTTGCTATTGTTTGACAAACCTGTCATGTTTGTCAAATAATTTCTCAAGGGAAACCAAGCCTTTGGGGATCTTATTCCCTTTAAGTTTTAGGAAATCTTCATCCATGCTTGAACTTGATTTAGGGGTTAGGTCAGGATTTTGAGGTTCACTGCCTTCAAAATGTAGCCATTCAAAGCTGTCCCTTTGCTCTAAGAAGGTAATGATTTGTCTATCATGGTTAAATACATGCCAATGACTAAAATTATTAGGCACACTTGGCCAAAATACCAACTCAATAGTGTACCTATCTCCTTTAAATTTTAGGTGGGGGACCAAGAGAGTAGCTAAAACAACTAATGCATAGCCCGATATTGAATTCTCTGGGAACTGCAGAGATGCTGAAAGCATCAAAGTTTTCAATTTGGTCCCAAAATAGATTACAATAGTGGCACAATCTTTCATTCTTAGTTTGATACAAGTTTCTCACCTGAAAAACCATCAATTCAGCATCTCCTTTAGCATGAAGGAGTTTGATGCCTTTGTCCCTAACAGCTTTTAATCTAAGCAACAGAGATTCATACTTAGCTGTGTTATTAGTGTTGTTAAACTATAACTTATAGGATGAAAGAAAAATATCTCCTTAAGGAGATATCAACACAACCCCAGCTATTGAACCGATAGAGGAGTAGCTGCCATTAAACTCTAGAATCCATACCTCATTAGACACTGCTTTTCCTTTGGATTCTTCTTCATTCAGAGGAGGAGGAGATTCCTCCACACTTGCATTATGCTCTACCAATTCTTCTGTTATTTCAGCTGAATGCATTTCCAGGTTGTCACTTGTAGGAGCTTCATCAGATGCCTCATGAACTTCATCCATGGATAGAAAGTAGTTACCCATGCTTGAAGACTCAAACATAATTTGAGCTTCAGGTGCTGAGGTCTGGGTAACCACGTATTTCACTTCCTTCTCAGGGAGCAACCTCTTCATAACACCTTTGACTGGAATCCTCACCTCTGATAAATCCATGCTCAATTCACCACCAACATCCCTGTAGAAATTCCACCCAAGAAGGATGCCATATGATGATGGGACATCGGCTACCAAGACAGTCATCTTGATTCTTTTGTCTGGAAAGGCTGCAAATGCAAATTGGGCATCTTTGATTTGCCCCAGTAGTGGTACTTGCTTGTTCTCCATAGAGAAACATCTACCAAACATTTTGTTCAGTGTGAGACCAAGGGATTCAGCCACTTTGGTAGGCATGACATTGGCTAAAGCTCCAAAATCAATGATGTAGTTATTCAACTGATGACCATTTATTAGCAATGAGACATAGAAAGGTTCAGTCCTACTAGGAGCAACAGGAGGGGTAATGACAAGATTGTTCCTAGTGGGTACATTCCTGGGGGGATCATGTGTTACTTTGGGAGTTACTTTTTTAACAGGGATGCTCTAGTTTTTAACACATTGAACCAATTTGTCTAATTGCTCAGGATGAGACTGTAGAAATTCAAATTCAAACATTGGAATTTTGGTTTTCTTTATATGGTCAATGGTATCAAATGTTGGAAATGAACTAGGTACAGAGGACAGGGGTTCATCCTTTTGAGTTTTAGGAGGGGAGAACTGGACTGTGAATTGGAAGTTGAAGGTGCAGAAATGTTTGGGGTACTTACCGAGTCCTTTGGCTAGAAGGGCAGAGTGGTCCCCCATTTAGCAATTAAAACTTCTGGTTGAGTTTGCCCCTCTATCTTCTCTTTATCAATTTTTTGAGCTGATTGATTCTTAGACTAGGTGAATATAGCATATGATCTCTTAGTTGCATTGCCTTCACTTCTGGGTTCATCCTGGTAGTTCAAAAAACCAATTTGGGAGTCGCCAGCTAATTTTTCTTCTTCCTTAGTGAAGAGATTAGCGTCATCTTCAGGATTCAACTCAGGTTGGAATGAGAAATCTGATTCAGCTTCAAGATATTCAACCATTGAGTTAGTCAGAGGTGATTCAATGGCAAGGTTATTCCTCTGAGGGGGAGGAAGATGGTTGGTTTGCACTTGGTTCCTGGTAGCATGGCCTTGGTAGGAGTGAGTAGGGAATGTCCTCCTTGGTACATCTTTGTATAAAGGAACATATGACATCCCTTGTGCCATTTATTTTTTGAGTGCCAACAATTCATTTGCTAGCTTCTGCACCATTGGATTAGTGGTGGCTGAATGGGAGTATTTAGAGGAAGAAAAAGACTTAGCTCTATGTGGATCTCTCCTTATCTTTCCTGCCAAGATAAGGTCATCTTCAACTTTGATAGCCAAATCTTGAGCAGCCTTGAGGTCTATGTGGCCAGCACGTCTTAGCAAAAAACTCACTTCAAGCAGTTGTGAGTTGATGAAGAAGCATTTGAGGTTTTCAAGGGTCGGTTGACTAATAACAAGAATTTGGTTCCTCAACTTGTCAAACTTTGCTACGAAATCCCTCATAGGCTCATGAGGTTCTTTCTTTATTTGTGTGAGTTGGGCCAATAAGGCGTGTGTATCTTCTGCAGGCTTGAATCTGGCTTCAAATTTAGCTTTGAGTGTGTCCCAATCAGTTACTAATCTAGCTTACAAATGGTAGAACCAGTCTGTAGTAGCACCTTGTAGCGTTTCCATGAAAATCCTAACTACCACATCTCCAAATTCCATGCCTATCATGCCATAAGCTATGCTAAAGTCTACAACATATTCATCAGGATGAACTTTTATATCACCAAAGAATTTGGGGAAATTCTTTTTTGAGTTGTGTGGAAGTTCATGTAGGGGTGGAGTCAGATTGAGTGGGCCAAATGAATTACCCCAGGGGCCTCAAACTGCCATGATTGGATTATTGAAAGCAGGGATAATAAATCTGGGTGGAGTATGGATAGGCAAAACTCTATTAATAGTAGAAAAAGTAGCTCTACCTTGTGTTGGTGTCTTGGTACAGGTAGGAGGGACACTCTTGGATCATTGAACTTGAAGTTGGGGAGAAAGTAAGTTGAAATTTTCTCGCTACACCAACTCAAAGATAGGGTCAACAACACCTTGAACTCGCTGGCTTCTAGTATAGTGTGGAGTTGCCAGATTGTGAAATAAAAATGGAAAAGAACTGGTCTTACTTCAACTTAAATCTTGAGGCTTCAAACTACTTGTCCTTCACTAGCAAAGTCACCAAAAAACTATTGGGTGAATATTTTTTCAACCAACTAACTGGTGAGCAAAATAAGTCTCTTCAACCACAGCATAGGGAGATTGGTCATCCAAAGTTATAGGTTTACCACATCCAAAGGGGACAAATCTCTCCTCTCATCAAAGGGAGGTTCCCTATAGGTATAAAGGCATTATATACTATATATATAAGCTGAAAATAACACTTAGGGGTAGGATATACCATCCATCTCTCTTCTTTTAGAGATGATGTTCACAAACAAAGGAGAAAATCCTGGTGAAAACATTGAAGGCACTTCTCTTCTTTCAGAAGTGTTCTTGCAGGAAATGGCAGGAGTTCTTTTACGTAGGATAAGTAACTAGTAACAGAGTATAGAGTAACCAACAATCTAAGATGTAGCACAAAGTCTCCACCTTGACTGCCCAAGAGTGAGATACGAAGAACAATGGGAAAGTTGTCCCAAGATCCTTTACACAAAAAGAAACTAAAAAAACACATTGAAAACAATTATGTCATCACAAAGTCTGAAAGTAACTAGTTTCAGGACACCTTCCTTATTACTTCCACTAGCTCTACTTGTTAAATTGCATAAACAAGAATACATTTAGGAAATAGACATAAGAAAAATCTCCTAGAATGATACAAGCTATAACAACACAAATTCTAAAAGTAACTTGCTTTTTGATTCAAACAAAGAAATATGATAAACAATCTAAGCTTAAAGTCTCAGTGATGCCTTTCAATTTGGGTAGATTTTTACTTCTGGTAATGAGAATATCTCCTTTAAATGATATGAGAGGTTATATTATACAAAGGCTAAGAGAGGCTTGGCACTTTGTCCCATGGAATGACCCATGCTGTGCATTAATGCCTTGGATGCATTTTTGGTTCTATTAGGGAGGGCCATGCTAGAGCAGGGTGGTTGCCTTAACTGTGGCATGTTGATTCATCTCCAATGTCCTCTCCTAAGCCTGAATCACTCATTCCATCATCTACTACTTGTGCAGCTATTCATGTTGCCTTTACTCAAAAGGGGACAAACATGCTGCACTTTCAATGCTTGCAGACCCCAAATACCTACTTGATGGACTGTTCCACCTACTGGAAATAACTCTTGTTGAGTTACCTTCTTTGTCTCTTCCTCCTTTTGGCCCTGGCTTTAGGGTATTTGAATGCATTCAAATCCATGTTTTAAGCTTGCAAAGATCAATAGACACTTCATTGCAGCAAATTTTATGTCTGTGGGTCTTTCATCTTTTGAAGGTTAACGGCTAGTCAGTCATCCTAAATTTGATGTTTATGGGCCTATCATTCTTCTTAGCAACTCCTTTGTGTATTTCTCATTTTTTATGGCCACTTTTCTCTATGACACAAGCGAGGACATGTGGTGGCATCCATAGCTTTGAAATAAGCTTATTGGAATAAGCTTTAAAAATTGTTAGAGACTAGAGCGTAGATGCATACACTTGGAAGCTTCTACTACACTTTGAGGCTTGATCCTTCTTGAAGGGGACTTTCCCTTTGGGGTCTTGAAAAATTTCCATTTTATGTGTGTCGACTATCCTCCGTGAGGGTACCTACCTTTCGGGATCATCTGGGTGGCCTTCGGGCTTTAATTATTTCAAAGGAATATAGTCTCTTTACTTCCTTCAGAAAAAATGTTCAAAGGAATTCCTTCAAACAATTTATCTGAAGGAAACCTTTCCTTGGCTTTGTGTACCTATACTGAGAGTGATTTGTCTTTGACACATGTCACATTCTACTAATTTTAACAAGTGACACATGGCATCTTCCACTAGAATAGGTGAGGACACGTGGAAGCATCCACCTAATTTATAGGAGCTCTTAGAAACCTTTGAGAGTCCTATAAGAGACAACACGTGGCGGCTTTGCTAAACTCTAGAAACATTTACAGAAACATTCAGGACTCATTTTAGCAATCACGCAGAGGATGACACTTGTCACGCTCTGCTAAACCTTAGTAACTTGACCGGCGCCCACCACAACCCTTATGAAACAAAATAAGGAACTGCGGATGATGACACTTGTTGGCCTCCATCGATCTCTGCAAATGACACATGGCACGTTCCACTATTTTGAGAAAAAGACATTGAAACCTTCTGCAATTGCCACTTGTCACTTTCCATAAGACTCTGAGAAAAGCTTATTGAAAGAAGGTTTGAAACTTATGGGAAACCTAAGACGTGGACACTGACACTTGTCACACTCTGCTAAGTTACGATGGGATGCATGGCTAGTTTCGCTGCTTTGAAATTCACTCAAAATTGTGTCTCGAAAGATACACTTGGCAACATCCACTAGACCCTGAGAGAAGCTTAGGAAAAACTTAAATTTGACGTTTGTGGGGGTGTCACTGGTTGCTTGGTGCTTATTTCCTACAAATTCCATAGTTTTAAGCCCACAGAGTCTGTAGAAACTGAGAAGCTTGAAAAATGAGGAATTTTAATGTTCAGGACAAATTTTGAAAAGGGAAGGGATAATTTTGGGTCTGTGCAGGGTCAAAATAGTCCATAGGTTGTCCCAAAAATGAGTGACATTTTTTGGGGACAATAGGTTGTATGAGAATGTGTATGTGAGGCATTGAAACACTAATGAGAGTTTTAGGGTGAACCTATATGGATAGGACCTTTAGTATAGGTCTGCATTTAGACCTCTTTTAATCCCTACCTAGCCTAATGAGGTATCATGATCTATTGTCAAGGCATGTGAAGGATGTATGGTAGTGTTTAAGCATGAGAGAGGTTGTATGGCATGAGAGTGAGATGTTGAGAATGAAATTTAGGTGTTGAGATCATGGAAAGAGGCATGAAGGTCAGTTCAAGGCCTAGTAAGGTATGAAGATTATGGTGTAGAGAGAGAGTGTGTAGCCTAATGGGTTATCAAGATCAATTTATAAGGAAAATGTGAGTAGGTGAGAATTTAAAAAGGTGATTTAAGTTATTTTAGGCTTTTTCATGTAGTTTAAGGTCATAGTGTAAAGGATAAGGAATGAAAAGTTGTTTGGAGGTCTCTCGAGTGCTCAGAATGAAGCATTCTCAACCCAAGAGGATTTTATTATGCTCATTAACTCAGCAGACCTTCACATGGGAACCTAAGTAGTTCATGGTTAATGGAAAAGTGTCCTAACTCAAAATTATAGGCATTATTTTTTGTATTGATGGGCTATTCTTTATGAACAATTGTTAAGAGTGAAAACTGGTTTAAACCCTTTTAGAACCCTAACAAAGACCTAATGTTGAAGATGTTACTCAAAAGTGCTTAGGATAGATTGATTTGATCAAGTAAGATATTTTATCTTGTATTATACTCTCCTAGGTACCTCTAGGTGGTATTTATTAGAGAGAGGAGAGAGAAAAGGTTGAGTTATAGGCTTGTTTCTGTAGAAGTTATTGTAGAAGTCAAAAGTTGAATTGAACATAGTAATAAAATGGATGGAAAAAAAAGTTAGAGACTCATGTTTCATGTACCTAGTTGAGTGAAGAAGCCTAAAAGGTAGTTTTAGAGGGATAAGAGTGTGAAGAGCTAAAGAAGTGGTCATCATATATTGGTTGAGAAACATAGCGCTCTAAATTAAACTATTATATCTTGTGTTTTGTTGTGTTTGACTTACTTGCACTGTATTTTTAGTTTTCTTTATTGCAATATTATATAATTTCATTTGTAAAACACTAAATATTTGTTTAAACAAGCAAAGTAATGCATAAAAATAAAAAAACAATCATGTATATGTTAAGAGTTTAAAGGATACATGTTAGTAATTTTTTATATGGAATATCCATACAAATTATGGATAATTGAGTCTCACCCACCTTTATGCATATTTTATGAGTATTTTCATTTGTTTTTGTACATTTCATTTACAATAATTTTTTGTGTAATAATAATTTTCAATATTAATTTATTTTTTAATTTAAATAATATTATGAACCAATTGAGAAGAGGGGCATAAATATTTGAAAACCCACTAATACAAGGCTTTGAAGGAATTAGTGGCCAAAAAATAATACTATTATGTCAATGACAACCATGATAGTGATGCAAGTGGATATTTTTGTTAAATTTTTTCCGTTTTTTAAAGTATAGATAAATTTTTTTAAGACTCTTTTTTTGATGAAATATATCTTATTATATTAATAAATATAAAATACTATTCACAAAAAATAAGTGGTATATAACATGCCATGAAATTCATCAAACTAGGCCAAGCCTAGGAATAAAGCACCTACTAAGCCAAACCTAGGAGAGATCTATAACATCAAAAAAATAAACCATAAACTAAGTAGTTATAACAAAAATGCCAATATAGGGTTGGTATTTATCATGAGGATCACCCTAGCTAGATCCTGAAGATCATCTCCTCTAGAAACAGGGTCCCATCATGAGCCAAAATTATCTTGAGCACCCTCCTCTTGAACTTTTGCATCTTGGTCTACACGACAGGAAGAAATGGCCAAGCTAAAAAAATGATTTATCTAGAGGCAATTTCCATCTATCCTAAGAACTCCTAGGTATATAACTCCATTGGTGATACCTTGAGAGATTCAAATATCCCCACCCCTATGCACATGGATAATGAAGAGGTGGAGATCCTTGCGTTTAATGTGGATCTTGAGGAGACAAATGGTACCTTTGTAGAGAACCTTAAGCTCAATTTTAAGAGCAATAACATGAGTGGTAGAAATTATAGCCACCCCTTGGGGGGTTTCTACCACCTCTTAGTGGTGTATGCATGGGTGAGGATGACATCACACAATCCACATTTCAAGGGGCATCCCCCTAGTGAAGAAGTAAACTTTGAAGGTAATCAAGTTCCATATCCACTTTGTTAGTTTGAACTTGAATCTACAAAAGAACATTAGAAATAACCTTATATTTATTATAGATAAAAAGAAGTGAATGCTATCATAATCATTAGATAAAAGAGATGAATTCCATTCTTTCCACAAATAATGCAAGATTTCCACTCTGAAAGCATGCCAAACTTGGGTATACTATAATGAAATTTTAGGACTATCATCGAGGAGAATATGATTCCAACTAAAAGGATTTAGGTGAAAGGGTTTAAATAAATCATGAATCCAAGTCTAGGCTCCTTGGGCCTTAGAATAAAACCAAAACAAGTGCATGAGAGTCTCTAAATGGACGTAGAAAGGGGAAATTGGATAGACCACCCTGAGTTGCATTAGTCTTTCCTAATAGGAAGCCCTTGATGAAGTAAACACTAAGTAAAATTAAAAAGCTCGTGTTTGATATAATTATATCATACTATCTAAAAACATCTACCCCAAATAACCAAGGAGGAATTACAATCCCATTTGGCATTAGTTTGTCTACCATTGGAATATACATGAATATCCAATCATATCCCTTATGAGAAGTATACTTTTAAAAAGGGGTATCCACATACCATTTTTAATCCTTCCATCAAAGGTAAGAAGAAGTGATGGATACTTTGTGAAGTAAATTATCTATAACAATTCCAACAATTTCCTTAGATGAATCCTTGTCTGTAGAGGAAAGTTTATATTTTGCCTTTAGCTCCTCCCATGAAAGATAGAACCAAGATTGTTTGTAAAACAAATATTTCACCATGAGAATTCCTCTTCAAAATAACTGAAGAGAATGAATCCAATGTACCTATATAAGAGGGACATATTTGAAATTGATAATAGGAGATAACCAAAGAGAGTGTTGGTTGATAGAGAGGTCATCCCTAAAACTAGAGTTGTTCCATAACATCCAAGGCTTAAATTTTTTCTAAGATTTTCATATACTTTTAATTACACAAGACCTAACAATCTTCACAAGGGTTGAAAGAGTGAGAAGGTTAACAAACCCTGGGCCTTTCCAAGTAGTTATACCATTAGGGGTGCCTTAAAAAATACAATGATGGGTTACCACTTTCTCAGCTTCATACCCTTCAATGGCGTGGATAATCCATTTAACATAGAGAACCAAATATTAATGGGAAATATCAATCAAACCTGTACCTCCTACCTCCTTGGGAAGACAAAAATAATCCCAAGCTACCTTAAGTAAGTCATTTCCAGTGGAGGGATTGGCCCAAATGAAGTCTAGAAAAAAATTAAAGCTTTTGAACTGACTTTTTAGATAACACCCAATAGGAATAATAATACACGTGAGTGGTCACAAGCACTTTGGAACATATTTGAAACTTACCATCCAATGATAAGGGATTGGTGATCCAATACATTTTTTTTGCCACCTTGTTAACAACATATTGCCATAAGATAGAAGGGAATGCTTGGCAATCAAATAGGATACCCATGAACTTTAAAATATCATCATGTCAGAGCTATTGATCCACTCATATTGTCCCACCCATGGAAGAGGAAGGAAGAAGGATTATATGTAGCACTGGATCTTCTCCCATTCGAGAGAAGAGCTAGAATCAAGATAAAAGATATAAAGACAATGCATCACACTAATAACATTATATTCATCCTCAGTGAGAGTAAGCAAAGAGACATCCGTAAAATTCCCTTTGAGGATTTGTGATGGTTACTCTATAGGCAAGGAGATAACATGGAGAAGACATTGAGATTAAGCATTAGCCAAAAGGTATTCAAAGCCTTTAACAGAGAGAACATATAATTCAAGTAATATAAGGTCACCTTGCCTGAATGATATGTAGAGATCAAATTATTCAAAGTTGACATCATTAATAGAAAGGAAGGCAGAGGCTTATATAAACAACATTTCAATTGAATGTAAAAAATTTGGGTTAAATCCTAATGCTTGAAGCATAACTAGAATAAAATTCCATTCACTATAATCATAATATTTTTTGAAATCAATTTTAATAAACATAGCTTTATGATTGGATTGGTAGGCCCATTTCATGCCCTCCTAGACAAAAATGACATTATCTAGAATGTATTTGCATTGAATGAAGCTTGTTCATTCAAGTTGAATAAGCAATGGTAGAATGTGGCAAAGATGGAGTGTTAATGCTTTGGAAAAGATATTATAAGAAACAGTGAGTATAATGATGCACCACCAATTTTAGATTAATTCTAGGTTGCCTTGCTTTGGGATGAATGTAAAGCACCCTTTGTTAATATTAGACCCAAAGGAATTGGTGTGGAAGGCTTCAAGTTAAACTTTATATAAATTTGGCCTAATGGTGCCCCATTTTTCTTTATAGACTTCATAAGGAAACCTATCATATCCAGGAGATTTATCATTGGATATTTTCATGGTTGCCTCATGAAGGCCCTCAATGAAAAATTTCCTATTACACACAACTAATTGATCATGAGTTTGATTTCATGGCACAACCAAGAGGCATTAAGTGAGGGCTTGTTGTTTCTCTAGTTAAAGAGACTGATCTATGAAAACTTATTGGTAGTGTTACATAAAGGCTTGGATGATATCTAGCCAACGTATGAATGGATTTTATCTATTGAGTAGCATGCTTGGCTTTGAACATTTGGAATAATTATTTGGAAACTTTATTTCCCACTTTAAGCTAATTCAAATGAACATAGATTTGAGCTCCTTGAGAATTTTAGTTATCTATAATTTGGATGTGTTGATGCAAGCCCACCACCTATAGTTCTAGTGGCTTATTGAAGGTGATTTATTCAAGCATTGCCACCATGTGACTCAACTCCAAAGAGGTGAAAGAGTAAGAGTACCTTTGTATCTTGGCTAGCCAATGGCCATAAATTTGAATAAATATAGTTGTGTGAGTGAGCACATCAAACCACCACTAGATCCAGACTAGATGCGTAGTTCACTAGGGGACTAAGTTTTAAGACTAAGATATTCAAAACTTTCATGTTTTGTTAATTAGAATGATTGTGTGATGGTTGGTCATGGAAATGGCAAGGATGACATAAGATGAAGATAAAGGAGAGAGTGAGGGGGATGTTTCCAATATTAATAAGCAGGTAATATATGTTGGGCATGCCACATATCAAATGAGAGCCTAATTGAATGACCATCGTATATAATGGTTATAGTAGTTATCCAGCATGTTAACTATTTATCATTTTTATTATAATGGATTAATTTAAATTAAATATTTGACTTTGTAGTTCAAAATTCATGCCCATACACACACACACACATAAATACATACATATATACAACTTAATGCTTTTTATGCCCATCAATATTAAGATTTGATTTTATCTTGAGATCTATATTTTATTTTATATAATCTTCTTTTTAAATGGGATTTATTTTTATCATTAATTCTTCAAATAATTAAAAAATATAAATAAATGTTTTTTAAAATTAATTGTTAATACTAATAATTATTAAAACAATAATATAATATATTAATATATCATATTGTTTAGTATATTGTTGTCTTTTTTAAATAGTCAAACCAAATTTCACCAATGGGTTTGTCAAAGGTTCTCTCAAGTTCAAACAGTCAATTTTCGAATGGAATCTAGTTAGTATGTTGTTTAGGTTGTTTATACATCTATCATAAAATATACATATTTACATTATGGATTTGACATTGCCCTAATTATATCCAAGTCTTTCAATAAATGCAAAGATATCCTTATCCATATATCTGCAAATTTATTTTCATGAGGTTTTTAGAAGATGAAGAGTTATACATATATTGTAAAGTAAGATGAAAATAAATAAACCCAATCAAGAAATATCCATAGAAAATGGATTTTAATTGTAGGGTGAAGTTAAATGAATAAATTGAGAATATGATAAAGGCATGGGTCATTTTCTAGTTGAAGAGTCAAATGGGTGAGCATAATTGTCAATTCCATCAAAAAGGATAGTTTAATAAGCACAATTGTGGAGTTCCTCACATTGAATGTTGCATGTGTAATGGACCCATTTACACAACTATTTATGGAAGAACTTATGGATATTGTTGTAAAGCACATGTAGTATACTCTTACAAATGGGTTCTCCAATTATCATCAACAGTAGATTGATACGAAGGACAATGTAAAAATCAAATTAATAATAATTAGGGATGGTTTGCATCTATATAATTTATTTTTGGATTAAAAAAATCATAAGATATTTGTATGATTGTGATGGTTGGATTTAAATATTTTTTATTAATGTGATTTTTTTCATGCATATGTTGGGAAATAAACTTGTTAATGAGTGAATATTGTAATGTGAATAATCACATGAGTAATAACTCACTAATAGTCATATTTGTTAGGAAGTTGAGCTTATATCCTATGTTTGGTGAGTTGTATATATAGCTCACATAAGTCAATTATCTTATGAGTGATTCTAGAGTGTTAAGAAGTTGTTTTATGAGTAATAATAAGGATATGTTGAGGTATTGGTGGAGATATGAATCCATAATTATAAGAATGATGTTCCTATATATTTGTAATGTCCCCAATAAAATATGTAATAGAATAATATAATGTGTATTTAATATGTTTTTCATGTATTCGGCTCTATTATTTATTATAAGTTAAATAGTTATATCAACTCCCAAATATTATAAGTGGTATCAAAGTAGTGTGGCTGTTCAAGGGGGAGCCATATTGTTATTTTCCCTTATAGATGACAACTTTGTGGTGTATCTTTGTAAATGTACAATAGTTATTAGTTTTAAAAACTAGTATTGTTAAGCATTGTTTAGTATATTAATATTCTTAAAGTAGTTTCATAGTCTTATAAGGTCAATGTACTTAGGTCAATGTAATCATTACATCAACCTCATGCTATTTTACTTAGTCTGATGGGGTATCTGATCTTCTAAATCCTTAAAGCCTACTCTAAAGAACATTAGGGTTCATAACAAGCTAATAAATTGATGGATTTCTCCATACTTTATAGACCTATGTGTACTTTGATCCATTTGTGGATTGAATTTTCCCCTATCCAAGAAATTATGTAGTCTAGATGGAACTACACACTTTTTTTTATAAGTATTATATCTTCACCCATCACAATGTTGAAATATTTTATTCTTACTTGCTACGTACCCACCCAAAAAACTATGGACTATAACAATAGTCACCAAATAAGAATTTAATGCATCAGGTTAAAATTTGAAATTTGCTAGCCATTTAGAGTTTAGAGGGAAAAATCCGTGGTAGGTGAGAAGCCTAGTAAAAAGATAAAAAGGTAGAAGTGACAATTAGAGTGAAGGAGTGGCAGAATATATGTAGCATAATCTAGTGAAGAAATAGAGAACGATCAAAGAAAAACCTATAAAAAATAGACAAAGAGAAAAATAAGATAGAGAGAATATAACACAACAATAGTCTATAGAAAATAGGTGAAGTGGTGAGAAAAAGACATAAAATTATATCCACAACAAGGAAAGTGAATAAATGATGTAGAGTAATCAAAAGATAGAGAAAGAAAGGCAACAGTCTAAGTAAGTAGTTTTTTTACAACAAAGGTAGAAGAAGACAACATATATCAAAATTTTATGAGTTTTAAGAACAACTGTAGCTATGTTTGTAATAGATTTTTAGGATAAAATTAATTTATGTAAATTTTTGTTTTTTTTTATCTATTCTTTGCCCTACCCTATTTTTCCTTCTATTTTAAGCTTATTAGAACCATAATTTTTCTACCCATATTGGTGCCTTCATGGTTAGTCCAGAGCTTAACTATTTAGTGTTTTAAACTGTCCATTCACCCTCCTAGTCCTACATTTTATTTATTCCAACAAATGGTATCAGAGACAATAGGTTTTAATCCCATTTAGATATGGTAGAAGGCAATTCTAGTTCATGGAAATAGGCTCCTACATTTGATGGAAAAAATTATGATTTATGGAATATCAATATGAAGACCGTATTCAACTCTCAAGAGCTATGGGAGTTGGTTGAAGGTGGATACAATGGGGTTGCATACCAAGCATCATTTAGTTCTTTATATCACACACAAAATAATATGTTGAAGGAGAATAGGATAAAGTATGCCAAGGCACTCAACTACATACAAATGGCATTAGTTGATTCAATCTTTCCTAAGATAACAGTAGCTATCCTTTCTAAACAAGCATGGGATATTTTATAAAATGCCTATCAAGGGAGTGATAAGGTGAAGTTTTTCAAGTTAAAACTCTTAAGAAAGGACTTTGAGGCCCTAAAAATGAAGAAGAATGAGTCTATCAATCTATTATTCATAAGGACAATGAATATTATCAACCAAATCAAGACATGTGGTGACATAATTGAAGATCATAAGATCATTGAGAAGGTGTTGAAGAGCCTTCTAATTAGATTTGACCTTATACTTGTTGAAATTGAAGAGTCAAATTATTTGAGGCAAATTACAATAGATGAGCTAATGGGTTCCTTATAAACCCTTGAATAAAGGTTGAATAGGTCAACCAACTCTTTCCATGAGCAAACATTCAAGACCAATGTGAATGTGAGAGGAATGGGGAGAGGATCAAACACTAAATTAAGATGAAGAACTTGTAGTAGTCAATAAGGTAGAAGGCATAGCCATCAAGAGTCACATAGAAGAGGAATAAGGAGTAACAACACTTCTAGAGGAGGGTCTACACAAAGGTATGACAAATTCAATATTTAATGCTATTATTGTAAGAAGTATGGACACTATTCTAAAGAGTGTAGAAAGGAGTATAAAATGAATAGGTATAATTCAAATTTATCCCATGTACAAGAGGCTGAACTTAATATGAATGAGAAAGGTGGAAACTTATTCATAACAAGCAACCTTGTCAAGCAAAGTGGTAAAGAAACATGGTACTTGGATAGTGGTTGTAGTAACCACATGAGTGGGAATAAATAGATGTTCAACCACATTGATGAGATTATAAAATTATAGGTCAAGATGGAAAATAATGAGAATGTTCCCATCATGGGTAAAGATAACATATCTATTTTCACCAAACAAGGTGATCAAAGATAAATTCAATATGTTTACTATGTATTCAAGATGAAGAACAACCTAATCATCATATGGTAGCTTGTTTAGAAAGGATACAAGGTGAGATTTGAAGATGGTGAATGCTAATCTTTGATAAGAGTGGATGCAATAGGCAAATTGCAATAGTTAAGATGAAAAGCAACATAATGTTTCCTTTGAGAATGCAAAGTGAGCTCACAATAGCATTTAAAATGATGGTATTAGATGAGTCTACTCTTTGACACCATATATATGGGCATTTGAGCTTTGGAGGACTGAACCTTCTTCACAAGAAGTAAATAGTGAGAGGACTTCCCCTAATATAATATCCAAGCAAAGTGTGTGAAGGATGCATATTGGGGAAGCAACATAGGAATGCATTTCCCATGGGTAAAACATGGAGAGCTAGAGCTCCTTTAGAGATAATCCATTCAGACTTGTGTGGTTCATTGAAAACCCCCTCCTTATCTAATAATGCTTACTTCATGACATTCATAGATGATTTCAGCCAAAAGACATGTTTGAATTTTTTGAAGGATAAAATGGATGCATTTGAGACCTTCAATCAATTCAAGGCCATGGTGGAGAAGCAATGTGGTCAACACATAAAGATTTTGAGGACTGATAGAGGGGTAGATTTTATATATATATATATATATATAATGAGTTCATGAATTTTTACAAGGATCATGGGATAAAGAAGTAATTTATAGCCAGGTATACACTACAATAAAATGGTGTGGCTGAGAGGAAGAATATGACCATCCAAAATATGGCAAGGAGTATGCTAAAGGCAAGGGGTTTACCTAATGATTTTTAGGCTGAAGTTATATTAACAACTGTATACTTGTCATATATTTGTCCAATTAAGAGTGTCAATGACATGATCCCTCAAGAATCATAGATCAATTCGAAGCCTAGTGTTGAACACCTTAGAGTATTCAGATGTGTTGCATATGCACAAGTGCCCAAGCAAAGAACAAAGTGGGATGACAAAGGTGAAACATGTATTTTAATTGGGTATAGTGACCAATCAAAGGTTTATCAGTTATATAATTTTATAACCAAATTGCTCATAATAAGTTGGGATGTTCAATTTATTGAGCATAAAGTTTGGGAAGAGAGACAAGAAGAAGAACAAGCAAAAATAAGGGCTAGTGTAGTCTTTATTGAATCCAAACACATGCACTCATGAACCATGTTAGACCCCTATTTCACAAAGGGATAATTTATCTAGTGTAAATAACCATTAATGAGGTCAAAGAGTTGTTTATGAGTCAGCATCCTCCTCCTCCAAATCAAGTCAATGCCCAACAAGGACAAAGATATTACAAGAAGTCTATGAGTAGTCAAGGTATGAAGAAAATCAAGATGAAACAATGAATTATGCTCTCTTTTTATTAGATGAACCTATTTATTATGAGGAAGAAATCAAGGATAGCAAGTGGTGTGAGGTAATGGATGAATAAATGCATGTCATAGAGAGAAATGAGACTTGGGAGTTAGTTGACCTTCCAAAAGGAAAAGAGGTCAGAGGAGTTAAGTGGTTGTACAAGATAAAAACCACTCCTGAAGGTAAGATAGAGAGGCATAAGGTAAGAATAGTGGTGAAGGGATATAAGCAAAGGCTCGGATGTGAAAAACATGAGATGTTTACACCTTTAACAAGGCCAAAAATGATGAGGACAATCATAGCCATTGTTGCTCAACACAAATGGAAGGTACATCAAATGGATGTCAATTCAACCTTCTTGAATGGAGTGATAGAAGAAGAGGTTTATGTGGGGCATCCACCCACATATGAGATTCTTGGGCATAATAATAAGGTATATAGGTTCTAAAAGATTATTGTATGGGCTTAAACAAACACCAAGGGTATGGTACAACCAAATACATTCATACTCTTTTGAGTAATGGCTTTATAAAAAGTGGTAGTGAGTCCACACTCTACATCTTAAGGTGATATTTTGATTGTTTTTTTATATGTGGATGATCTAATATTCACCAAAAATGTAAATCAATAAATATGAGAATTCAAAACAACTATGAAAAAGGAGTTTTAGATGACTAATTTAGGCCTATTAAAGTACTTTCTTGGTATACAAGTCAAGAAAATGTGTAGTGGCATCTTCATATGCCAATCTGAGTATGCAAAGGATATTTTAGAAAGGTTTATGATGTTAGATAGTAAGTCAGTATCTACACAATCTGAGACAAGCTTGAAGTTATGCAATGATGATTACATCAATAATATAGACCCCAAATGCTATAACAGATTAGTAGGAAGCCTAATATATTTGACTACAACTAGGTTAGACATAATGAATGTAGTTATAATCATATCTAGATTCATGGAAATGCTAAAGGAGACATATTAGTAAGCATGCAAAAGGATCTTGAGGTACATGAACAACACAAGAGATTATGGATTTTTGTATGCAATAGTAGATGTGTTTTAACTAGTGGACTACATAGATAGTGATTGGGATGATAGTCATGATGACCAAAAGAGCACTTTGGGGTCTATTTTTCATCTTAGGTTAGGACACATATCTTGGGATTTAAATAAGAAAACCCATAATATCACTTTTTATAGTTGAATCAGAGTACATAGTAACCAATGTAATAACATGCCAAGCTATATGGTTAAGAATGATACTTTTAGATTTGCACAAGGAGCATCAGGGAGATTTTATGATATATTATGACAATATATTCTCCATATCATTGTCAAAGAACCCCATCTTTCATGGTAGGAGCAAACACATTATAATCACGTATCACTTCATTCAAGAGTTAGTTGAAAATCATGTAATAGAGCTTAAGTTTTATAAGTTAGACCATCATCTAGATGATATATTTACTAAGCCTTTACCAAATAATAGTTTTATGCACTTAAAATGAAGGCTAGGAGTCATTAATTCAACAACATTATTCTTAAAAGGATTAATGTTGGATTCAAAGTCCTACATCCAAGATTTGAAGTCTCATAGTCTATCTATGAACTTCAATAGTCCAGATACAGAATTTGATAGTCTAGCTATGAACTTTGACAATCCATCTATGAACTTCAATATTCTAGCTATAAACATCAATAATCCATCTATGGACTTCAACAGTCTAGTTACACACTTCAATAGTCTATCTTCAGACATGCACATAATGATTTCAAATGGATATAGGCATGTAAAAAGAAGTTACAAAGATGTTTTGAAGGCTAATAAAAATTTAGTAGAACATGGTAGGAAGGTCAAGAATAAGGAGTTTTGAAATATTTTATTTTTCCCTTGTTATCTACCCACCTAACAAGATGCAAACTATAACAATAGTCACCAAACAAGAATTTAATGCAACAAGTTCAAATTTAAAATTTTCCAACTGCTTAGAGTTTAGGGGGGAATCCTTGGTAGGTGAGAAGCCTAGTAAAAATACAAAAAGTGAGAAGAGATAAATAGAATGGAGCGGTAAAATATACATATCAACAACTAGTGGAAAAATAGAGAAAATGTGTAAGGCAATTTTTATTGGTACAACAATAGTTAGAGAAAAGTCTAGAGAAAATAGATAGAGAGAAAAAGAAGATACAGAGAATATAACACAACAATAGTCTACAAAAAATAGGGGAAGTGGTGAGAAAAATATATCAGAGCATATCCACAATAAAGAAAGTAAAGAGAAGATGTAGAACAATTAGAAGACAAAGACAAAGAAAGACAACAGTTTGAGTAAGTAGTTTATCGACAACAAAGGGTAGAAGAAGATAAAATATATGAGTTTTTGTGATTTTTAAGACCCTGTAGATGTGCTTGTAATAGATTTTTAGGATAAAATTAATTTATGAAAATTTGTTTTTGTTCTATCTATGCTCTGCCCTGCCCTATTTTCCTTATATTTTAAGCTTGATGTAACTAAAATTTTTATGCCCATATTGGTACCTTCACGATTAGTCCAAAACATAACCATTTAGCATTTTGAACTTCCCATTTTCCCTCTTAGGACTACATGTTATTTATACCAACACACAATCCATTCTGATCTCTATGTTGTGATCTACAAGCCAATGTCTCAAGCCTAAAACTAATGTGCTTATTGTCTATCATGTGCATTTCAAGTGGCAGTCCCAAGTAAACCTACACAATCATACTTTATCTGTTATCTTTATCAACCATGCTCATGAAATTTTCATTATCAACAACTAGCTGACTAGTTATCATGGAGTCTTAATTATAATTGTTCTTCAAATTGTTATTGCATTTAGTGATACTTAATTTGAGATATAAATCCATTCAAGGGTAACTCCCATTCTTCAAACACTAGTATATTTAAGGAACCTATGTTTAATTTATTTTCTATCCCTTCAGGTTACAAATCCATCATCGTTATTAAACCCTATAGTGATCTTCATCCTTTGTTGTGTATTCAACTATACAAATGTCATACCTCAAATATTGTGTATTTAGATTTTCCAAGTTTCAATACTTTAGAGTTTGAGTAGCAAACAAAGAGTCAGTAGAATTATAAAATATCATTGAATTACATTATTTCCATAGATGATTATTTCTAATTTTATTCTAAAGATTCAAGTGCAAACAAATAAAGTGGCTACGAAACTTAATTACTTATAGTGGATCTTCCATTAATAGGGTGAGGCACCTTGCACCATTTCTCCAATACCACCTTCCCCACCTAAGGACACTCTACTTCATGATAGGGATGGTCCTCCTAGGGGTGGCTCTCACCATATCCAAACTCACCACTAGTCATGAGTTTATATTTCCTTATCGAAAGATCACTCTCCCCCTCTGGTAGAACAAGGTGGCTGGAATTCCCCCTATTGATGGTCGTGCTAGATAGGGATCTCTGCCTCCACCACCTCAACATAATTAGTGGTGGAGATCCCCACCTCCAATGACACTACTCTAGGGAAGGTTATAATTTGTAGTTCTTAGGATGTTCCTTTCAGTCTTTTGATAAAAGTTTTATGTGGCTTAATTTAGCCATTTGTCCCCTACATGCTAATGAAGAAAAGATAATCTTGACCAAGTGGACATTGACATTGGATGGGACCTAGTGGATGATAGGAAAGATATTCTAGGCTCTTGGTGGGGTGGTCCTCCTGACAATGACCTACCCACAACTTGTTTTTTTTTTGTTGCTTAAGTTTCCCTCTTTTTGATGTACTACAACTTTCTCTAGGCATGGCCTAGTTTGTTTGTTACTTTTGTATTCTTGGGCCTTTTGTTTCCTAGGCATTGACTAGTGTGACTTTGGTGGTATGCCCTCTACCACATTTTTTTATGAATAGTCTTTTACATGTTTAATTTATAATACTATTATAAGCTCTATTTCATCAAAAAAAATTAGAGTTTGATGTATAAGCATGCTTAACATTAAAACTTGTATTAGTTTAATTGATTATATTGATCAATTGATAAGGTTAGTTTTAATTTATAGTATTATGATTATTATTAAGTTAGTTTTCATTGCTCATATTTTTAATAGCCTTTTCCTATATTAAATTTTGATTCGAAGTTATTAGATTCATGGTTAAATATTATATAGTTTGGTTAATAGTCTAATTGAGTATTTGAGTTTATTAGAGTGTAAGTCTTTTTATTGAGATATTAGTCATGTGTTGTCAATTTTCAAAAGTCATTTATGTCATTTGGTCATCAAAATAAAATACATACCCTTCATTCTAATGAATGCAATTTTGGGCAACCCTCACAACCAATGTGTAAGAAATATGTCTAAATTATGGGAGGGGTTTTATCATTAAAAATGACATACAACTATGCTTCATTTTCTAATTTGATAAGTAGCAACACACAGGAGGTTGGAGGCATTGGGGGAAGGAGGATATTCAACCTCTCATTAACCACTAACGATGGGAATATTTCTACTATAGTGGCACATTTGTTTTATTTTTAATTTTCTATACTTATTTGTATGTGTGACAAATAAGTAGTCAATTTCCTATTTTCCCACATAGTGTACTTCATTAAAAATGTGTTTTGGAGATATAGGAGTGAAGGTTGAATATATGGTTCTTGATTATATTTCTCACACTAATTTATTTGGTGATAAGTTCTCTATAGTGAATGGTCAATGAGATGTTGATGAGTTCCTTCCTTATCTTCATCAAGTCTTGTAAAACACAAATTACCATGTAAGTAATAAGGGGAGAATGTTAGGAAAAATAATAGTCTTGTGGATTTTTTAATGATTCAATATTGTAATGTGAATAATTATGTAAGTAATAATTCATTAGTAGTTATTTTTGTTAGGAAGTTGAGTTTATATCTTATGTGTGGGAGTTTCATATATAACTCACGTAAGTAAATTAGCCTGTGAGTGTTTTTAGGTTGTTAGGAAGTTGTCTGGTGAGTAATTATAGTGATATGTTGAGATATTTGTGGAGATATGAATCTCCACAATTATAGGAATGGAATTCCCATATATTTTTAATGTCCCAAATGAAATATGTAATAGAAGAATATAGTGTGTTTTTAATATTTATCTGTGTATTTAGCTCTATTATTCATTATATGAGTTAAATATTTGTATAAGCTCCTTAAAATATTATATCATAATTATATGATTAGATATTATGTGTTTTTGAAAGATTAAATACATTAGTATCATCTAAATTTCTCTTCCACCATTCAGGTTGACAAATGAAATGAGGAAACGGCTTATTCTTCAAATATTTATACACAGATAACAATTATGGTAGACAAGGAAAAACCCATTGACAATCCTCATGTCTAACCATTAAAAACACTCCTAAAAGGTAAAATTTAAACCTTAAGAAAATTTAAACAAACCATCTAATCCAAGTGTAAACATACAAATTATCAATAATGATATTGTCAATCCCAATATCATTGGACAACCATCTTCTACAACATGTGTTAATGAAAAACTACCTTATATCATTAGGTTTACCACACATGTTAATATTATATATCATTATATGAAACTGAATGCTTGACTAATACCATACCAATAGTTTAGGTGATGCAAGATAACTTGAAAAACTTGAATATGGGACATTCCCTAGAGAATGCACAAAATCTCATATGGTAACATCAAAAGCCATGACATGGTATACTCATATATGTGGATCTTATCTCTCAATGCATTGTACCAAAAGCTACTGACATTATCTCTATTGTTTTCCTTAGTGACATAGAGGCCCCTATTTAACTATTATATTTTGGCACGACTCTATTATAACTGTAGGAAGGGAAAAGGTCCCCTATGGAAGAATAATCATTTTATCTTCCCTGATGGTCATTTCCCCTTTGTAAATCTGTATTATTATGTGAACATATGTAAGTAGCTATAAAATAAAATAAAATAATATATTGGAAAAGATAAAGGAAAATAAACAACCATTCCTCTCCTTCAAGAGAATGTGATGTACAAGATGTTTTATAGATTAAAAAAGGGCCCCATGTCATTATTTAGTGTTATGTCATAATCAATTAGCACACTTGTTTATATTAACTAATGTGGTTTTAATTAGAAAATATGGGCCCACTTTTATACTTATACCTTGTTGAAATTCCCCCTTTTGTGCATCTCCTCTATTATCTTGTGCATCTCCTATCTTACCCTTATCTCACCTTGTGTTTTAGACATATTGTGTATCTCCTTTTTTATTTGTAACTATGTCCCCTTCTCTCCACATTTTTAGGTCCTAATCATTTAAAGTTGGCATGAATATTAATAATATATAACTTGAATTCAAGTAGCACCTATAATGATTTCCACTACTTAGAGGGCTAGCAAATACCAAGTATCTCTGGCAAGGTTATCTCCCATGAAAAAGATAGATTTACCATGTACCAAATCAAGATAATATTTTGAACCTTCCCAAAGCTCACTTTTTTTTCCTTAAGCCTTTAACATTGTACCCATTTAATTAAAATGAGGAGAAGAAGATATGTTTACAAGAACATTAGTGTTGCATATTTGGGATAGGTATGTCAAGTGAAAATGTGCATCAAAATGCCTCTCCTTATTTTTGGATTGATTAATTAGTCATTATGTATGTATTATACATGAAGTATGATACTTAATTATATATAATTAGGTTATTTGTGTTGTAATTTAATTGTAATCTAATTACCACTTGATTTCTTATACCTCTATAGGATTAATTATCCAACATTTGTCTATAACCCACTATATTTAATATTTTATAGTTTTTTCAAGTCATCTTAGATTTTTATTGTGGTTTGTTTGTGGATATATTTTTTTATGGTTAGTGTGTCAGTTTGTGTGTTTTTATATTAACTTAATATATGCTTATTTTGTCTTGATTTATTAATTATTATGTTTCCATGCTCTTCCATCCTAGACCTCAACCCTACTTCTTTGTTCACTCACAGTCTTAACTTGTTTTTATGTTTCCATATTTTTAATTTAATTTGTACCTTTTTTTGTGTTTATCTACCTTGTGCCTCTCCTCTTTTTACATATTTTACCCTCTATCTGTATACTCACCCAATGCGATCTATTATATTTCACAACATTGTATTGCCACCTTAATCTTCTACATACTCCTTGTTGTTACAAAACCCATTCACCGCCATGCTCATTATTCTCCCTACATATTCACCACCCTCGTTCCTTTCAAATGTAACTTATGATTCATTGTTCATTACACCAACCACTTTTGACCCCTAACTACTTGCATATAAACAATCACATTATTGTATTTCATTCAATTTTTTTATAGTTGTAGATATTACAATATGATAGATACAGTTGAAAAATGTTAATATGATTTATCCTTACCATATATGACTTGTGCATACACATATATATCTTACACATCCTTTTCTCACATATACATACTCTACATGGATATGACATTCTCAGTTTTCTATCAATCACCTATAGGATTTTTCTAGTTTTTGCCTAACCTATTCAAAATCATATTCATATTGTCTCCAAATAATTAGATTAGTATTCCCATATTTTAGATAAATCCATTAGAATCAAACACTTATAGAATGTTGAACTTGTTCGATTCTGCTTAGCTTATCCTTGTGCTAATAAACAATCAGTTTCCAAATTCAAACCTTCTTTTTGCATCAATACATAAGATTTCCATGTCAATGGCAAGAGAAACTACCCAAATAACCCCATACACAATAGGTTTAAGCCTATTAACTTTATATAAAAAATTAATCATGCATGTTTTAACACATACACATCCAAAGGGACTGCCCTATTCTTTCCAATTTAGCAATTAGTCATAAGGAGAAAGTATTATCCAAGTCTAAAGCACTTCAATCCAAGTCAAAGTTTGTTATTTTCTAAGTGTTGAAAGCTAGATCACAAGTTGCATTCATTAAAATATTACTGTTGCACACATACATCTAATAGGGATAACTACATATGGTTTGATATCCCTCTTTGAAGTATTGGATATAATTGTAGTGTTCAAACTTTCATTGGAGAATGGTTGAGGTAAGCTCAACCCACATATTTCCCATTTTATAGGCCTAAACCTAGTGTTGGAAGTAGACCTATGGTTTTAAGAGAAAATGATAGGTTTTTGGATACCATACACATAACGAACCCATAATATAATACACAATGATATATTTTAAGTAGGCATAATGAATTGTGTAAAAATAATGAGGCACAATCTCATAGGACATAATTATAATTCCTCAAACACTTACATCAGTCGGAAAATGATAGGTTTTTGGATACCATACACATAAAGAACCCATAATATAATACACAATGATATATTTTAAGTAGGCATAATGAATTGTGTAAAAATAATGAGGCACAATCTCATAGGACATAATTATAATTCCTCAAACACTTACATCAGTCGATACTAATTAGAGGTTGAGGAACTTGTCTAAGGAGTTCCTAACATTTAATTCCTAATCTAAACAAATTGTAGTCTACTTCTAGCCTCTTTTCCACCTTTCACATAGTATTAGTCCTGCATAAAACATAAATATGCAAAGTATATTAATCCTTTAGGTCATTTCCATTTATATCAAGTGAAATTATTCAAATCATATTTTTTCTATTATATTCATAAACTTATACTATTTCTATACTTTATATAATCAGCATTAGTAAAAATTTATATCTTATTAAGTCCAAAAATAAAAAATAAAGTAAAACATATTGGTGAACCTATTTATATAGTGAAAACATCAAAACCCTAGGCTTCATGATGGTTTCATCATTCTAATATATATTTGATTTTTAGACATAATTTATAATTTTCTCTTATTCACAAAAATATTCATGGTTGTAATGGATGTACACAGTTTCTATTTTTTATCTCAAAATATGATTGTAATCATTACATGTTTTTTCCTTTATTATTTAAAATATGAAACATCTATGTAATTCTATGGATCAAAATCTTTGTGCACTTATAATGCTAAAATAAATAATGAAAAATATTTAGTCTTCCTTAATTCATATTGTTATAATATTCAATATGAATTGCTTTATGTTACCACTAACCATCAAAGGGAATTTATAACTCCTTTTGTTCACCTTACCCTTAAATATCAAGGTCTTACCAACTACCATCTCTCCCCTATTATGGAGGTCTATGCTACCATTGTCGCAAGACATAGAGTATACCATCTTGATAGACTTTGTATAACTATTGGATCTAAAAATGGTCATGAATAAGAGACAATTAATCTAGATATTAATTAAGGGAAATGAATATGTGGATTTTCTTGATAGATTTGATGGCATTGATTAAAAATAATTAACTAAAAATCTTAAAATGAATCCACAAATGAATTATGCATTATTTTATGTAACAAGAGATGAACAAAAAAAGTTGGCTAAAAATAATAATGTGAGCCCTTTATTGTTACTAATATACCTATTGAAATTATTGATTCCACCATATGTGTTTAGAGTACTACTACAAATATTATTCATGTATCTATACCTTTGGCTACATATGTGATGCCCATCTAAGGTGTGGAGTAACACAAGGGTTTCCTCATATTACCATGTTTATTCCTAGGCAACCAACCTATATACATCATGTAGTCACTCAAATTTTGTCATGAATACTTAATAATATAATTTTTGACCCTATTTCATAATAATTCACTTGAGCACTTAATCTAGACCTATTTCACCACCTAGCTCTATCTTAAACACCTATATGGACCTATTATTTTATAAATTACTATCTGAATCCTATTAAAATGTTCCAACTACTAAAACCCACTCTAAATTTTTTTATGCACATCCCTAGACCCAAAAGTCACATATTTATCTTAAGGACAAAAATTACCATTTGGGGATAATAGTGGGAAACTTTCTTTTCCCCTATGAAATGTTCTTGTCCTTATCTATTTTAATGATCAATTTTAAAATTTGGACCCTCCCTTACAATTTGGTCTATATTTTTAGGATAGGTAAGATGAGGTTTTCCCCTTTTTCATTATTATAAAGGCACACTTGAGTCACCTATTCTACCATTGTTTAATCTCAATATAGAGGCACACTTACACATATACACATTGATTAAAGCTTCCTAATTATTCCTAATCCTAATTCTAATCATTTAAAGTAGTCTTTATCCAAGTCAAAATCCTATTTTATCCAATCCAAACCATAACATGATTAAATATTCAAGTAATTTCTAGATGCATTCATATGGTTAAAACATGACAATTTCATAAAGCACTATAAGTGGGAGAAAAATGTGGGCTTTGCTTCACTCTTCAGAGTATTAGATATATAGGCAACATAAAATCATCATAGGGGTGATGGAGTCAACTCATCATACTACATTATCCATTTTTGTATTTGTAATTTTTTAGTCATCACAAGCCCTATTAGGGTTTAAAATTTTAAGGAATCATTTGTAGGGCTTTCACACACATTTAAAATTCAAATATCTACACACAGACATGATTTAAGCTCTCACAAATGATCATGACATGAGCTTCATAATTTTAAATAGAGAACAAGATTGATGAACTCAAAACAATAATGGCAGTTGATCATGTCCTAAGTTGGATGAATTTTTCCTTTATCAAGTTCAATCTCAGTCTATATGCACTTAAAAGATCAGTTCATGTTTGTTATTTTTAATGATTTGTTGGTTTCACATAGTCAAAACATAAAAAATTAAGCAACTAAGTTTCCCATTTTGATCATATCTAGTCTTCTTTCATTTAGTTTCACTTATCGACTTCATTATTTTGATTCCATTATGCTTGTCATAAATTGATTTATAGTATTTTATTTTTATTCTAATCAATTTATTTAAATTAGGGTTGTAGACACCTAAGATCAAACATTTTGTGTTTATGTTAACTATTCACTAACTCTACACTAACATCATTCCTAAATCCTAAATTAGTTTTTTATCCACACTAACATCCCTATTCTCCACTATTCATCCCCCATAACTAATTAATCATTTCTTCCTCAAACATATTGAATCCCAAAAAATCCACATCCCTCTTCATTAGTTAATTAACCCAAATTAATGAACTAACCTTCTTCCAATGAAAAGTTATATATCTTTTGAAAAATCATAATTTATAAAATAGGAAAAAACTAATATTCCTCACACATGATATCATCCCTCTGAAATTCTAATGCAATATTCACATTGCCCCACAAAATAGTGTTTTAATTCATTTTACAATCCCAAGGTGATCCTTATTTCATGAAGCATGTCATAAACCCATGCCTCATTAGTGCATCTTCTTACACACTCTAATATCTTAATACACACTCAACCTCCCTCATTTATGAGAAGGAGGACTCATCTTCCACCTCCATATTGATCTTCATGCAATGGTTCAAATTAATCAGTAAAATCTATAAATAGAGGGATTCTTCTCCATTATAAACAAGTCTTGATACATAATAAAGTGTTGTAAAAAATAATTATCACTCAAGCATCATTAGCCTAGCCAAATCATCCAAGCATCCATTTTTTTAAGAGTATATGATTTCAATTTGTCTAAGAGCCATCCAAAATATATTACAACTACATACCTATCACATCTAAAGTAAATCATACAACATAGGGGGAGCAATGCCACTTTGGTAGGTCAAAGTGTTGATCTAGTTTTTTTCTTTCCTTGAGCTCAATCTAAAGACATTTACAATGATTAGGTATCATTTCAATTTGTTTTGATTTACACTAATGAAACTAATCATTATTCTTGATAATACATTTTGGCACGCTCCGTGAGACAACACACCCCACAATCATTCTGGCCTATTTGTCAAACAATTTTAAGTTTTTTAATTAAATATCCATTAAAATTTTAACAAAATTTCTTCAAAATTTTGTGCTTAGGTGCTTTTTGGAATTGACCTATATCTTGTCAAATTTGCACATGATATTGGTGGAATCGCCTTATGTATTGACGAGATTGCTTATGTTTGTTTCCTTTTGTATTTATAAGAAATTGGCAAATTTTACCTATAGTTCTATAAAATTAGTCTAAAATTGATAAGATCACTTAAGTCTTTTTATATTTCAATGTTTGTATAAAATCAATAGATTCAACCTGTAGTTTGGAAAAATCACTCTAAAATAAGTGAAATCACCTCTATCTATATATGTTTCTATATTTACAGTAAATTAGTGGAATTGAATTATAGTTCAATGGAATAGCTCTATAGTTCAACAAAATTGACTTGTAGTTTGGAAGAATTGATCTGTAATCAACAAAATTGATCTAACATTAGTAGAATTTCCTCTATCTATTTTTGTATTTGTGTTTCCAATAAATTGGTAGAATTGATCTATGTATCAATGGGATCATCTTTCTAACTCTTTTATGTTTACAAACATTTGATGGGATCAATTTGTAGTTCAATGGATTCACCTCGTATTTTAATGAAAATGCTCTATTGCTAATAAATTGCCTTTATTCTATTTTGTGCAAGTCTTATACTTAGGAAGGTGGCATTTCGTCAAACTAATAACCCTTCTTTACAAGTTTCACCCATATAAGAACAAAAATCAAACAAACAAACACCATATTTCATTTTGGGTTTAAAAATTGATCACATATTTCAATTTAGGCTTAAAAAATATTGATTTTACATTTATTTTAAGTTTGTATGTGTGTGTTTTTCCAATTTAGTGTCACATATGCTCTTCCCTAACACCACAAGGTGACCTTAAGAATCATAAACAACCTAGATCAATTATTTTAATCCCTAGGCAAATGTTACATATGTTATTCCCTTGCAACACAATATGATCTTGGGAATAAAAAATAACATGCATCTATTTTATTTTGGTTTTGCAACTTGGATTTGATCCCCAAATACAAGTATTTAGTGTTTAACAACTAGGATTTCATATCCCAATATTAGTACTAACCTCATGTTCTAGTAGGGTATAAAAATTTAGGGATAAATTGTCGCTATTGTTCAAACATTGTCATGTTTTAACAGATCATGAAATGAGGGGATTTCATGCTCCAATACCCATCCCCTATGAAACACCCCTTGAGGTTAAATTTTCTTATAATACTCCACTAAAATATTGTTAATGGAGTAGGCATGAAGGGACTAGACCTTCTTTTGTAACTCGTTAATCATCCTCTTTCACATATTTAGGCCTTAAGTAATGAAATATATATTGAGGACACCCCTAGATTATCTTGTTCATCATAGTTTAAGACCTATCATAATTGTAGTGTAAGGGAAACCAATCTCCCCTAAGATACTCATGACATACCACTTCAAGTGAGGGTTAATATATTAACCTAGTCCCACTTCTTGTGAGGTAGATACATGAGCTACATATTAATTTCACACCTATCATTACTAGTGTAGAATTATGTTGGTTATGTGTTCTTGATTGATCCTTATGCATAAAGAGTTTCAAATCTAGTCAAATCAAATCAAAATCAAGCATCCAACTTAGAATAAGTCAAATAAAATTCAACTCAAGTTGAATTTTACTAAACTAAATCAAGCCAAACATCCAAGGTCAATTTTGACTAATTCAAATCAAGTAAAAGTCAAATTCAATCTAAGTTAACAAGTCAAAAAATCAAAAGTCAAATCTAACCATCCAAAAGTCAAACATATAGTTTGGACTAATTAAAATCAAAGTCACACATCTTAAATAAAGTTAAATGATCCAAATCCATCTTTGACTTAGTAAAAATGAAAATCAAAATCAAAATCAATCCAAGTTAAATCCAAAGATGAGCTTAATTCCCAATAATTCAACATCCACTCAAATATTTTCATCATCTTTTCATTGAATATCTTGTACTTGTCGATTAGGACCAATAAAATAATAGCATACATCCTTTCTCCCATCTAAATAAAATCCAACATTAACAATCAAGATCCAATTAGAGCTTAATCAAATTTAAAATCCAAACATCAAAACATTATAATCACATCAACATATCCACATATAAAATAAGCCAAATCATATCAACATATCCAAAGATCAACCAATCCTACATCAAAACCCAAAGGGGCCTATGGCACACAAAAAAACTATAGACAGTGCACATTTTAAATAATACCTATTTGAAAATAATGATCTCTTTTTGTAGCTCATATAAATAGGTGTCTGGCTTCCTAAGGATTATGATCCTGCAAACCTAAGATCCATCCTATGCAATAAAATTTGAACATATCCACATCAAAATCATGACATCCCATCTACTAATAAAGGGAAATCCTCTTTGGCAACCCTATCTAGCATTCACCTAGCCCTTGATCCACAATAAACATGTTAATAATAAATCCCATCCACATCCAAACAAGACTTAAAATAGTGGCAATATACTCCTCTCAATGAACCCTTGCAAGTAATATTTTACCAACTAGCTATAATGAGCATGATTATGTATCTACATACCAAGATTTTGATAAGAGAAAACCAAAACCTAAATGGTATGACAAACATGAATAATGCAAGTATCACAAAATATAAGGCCATTTTATTAATTAATGTATGAAATTCAAAGATTACATCTAATATTTGATTGACCATAGAGACATCAAAATAGAACAAGATACATCCATGTCTAAGAATCAACAAATGAGTATATGACAATATTCGTTTCTAGATCATGATCAAACTCATCCACTTGCAAATCAAGGTCAAGATAACCAACCCATATTTGACATTATTTTTGAATCACCCATTTTTAATGAGCCTATCTTTGATGATCCCATCTTCAGTCCACCCATCTTTGACAAACCCTTCATTAATGAACCCATATTTGAAGGATCCATCATTGACCAGTAATCCATCTTTCATCTATCACATAAAATCCCCAATTTATGGTATTTACTTCATCCCCAAGACTCTATTACCAAGAAAATGGTGAAGAAGGTACTTATCGACATTGCAATCCAATAATCCCTCCATGTGCCCAAATCATTAACATTAGCACCAACATCAGGATTAGAATTCAAATTAACATCAGTATCATCACCATTATAATCACCTAAAGTGACACTTGAGTGCTAAGAGTGTTACTTGAGACCACCCATCCTTATCTTATCCCTAGGCCAATCTTAGGGCCTATTATCACATTTATACATCCTTCTAGTGGGTCATAGGAATCCATATACATCTTAAAGTAGTCCTAGATCCTCATTTTTACATCTTGGCCCTTTATGCCTCAAGTTTTTCCACTTAGACACTAGTTCCATAATAGGGATAGTAGCACCACATGGGGTTAGTGTCCCAAATTTTTGCATTATTGTCCTTCCCATCCCTTTTCCACCAATGGATATCTTTTCAAATCTAAGACCACTTAGGGTTGGCCTAGATAACCTTTAACACCCATAAAAGCACCAAAATAATATATATTCTTGAATTTTATCCCTCTAACCACTAAGTGGAAATTAGATGCAAATTTCACATACAAACTCAAAATAAGTTATGCATAATCAAGGTTATCAATCCCTATTCTACCATGTTTTTAGATACAACCATCTACAACAATCCTAAGCTTAGATTACTTAGGTTTCTAGTCTTAAGCACATTCAAATAACTCAAGTCAACAATAATATTAGATTCACTTTCACTTGTACTGGTACTTAGGTGGAGAGAACTACATCAAGTTTGATCCCTTTTTGGAGTATTAATATGTATGCAACTCTCATCATAGTAGGGTGTTGAGGATATCCAACCTACCCTCCTAACAACATGCTTTACTTCTTGTATCAACTAAATGCTATATAAAGGATTAGGATTTTCTCATAAATCACTTAAAATAAGTCATATACAAATATCCATAACTCATGTGAGCATGAAAAGGCTTGATAGAACTAGACACAGGTACACCCAAAAGCTTAGAATATTTTTACGCAAAGGATATTTCCACCAAAATAAGGACACTAGTGCCACATGGAACTACTATAAAATTAGAGCACTACTATCCAAAAAGGGTTTTGACACTTGGATCCTATTTTTGACACTCAAATCAGCCTCTGTCTTAGTTTTTACCCTTCAAATCTCTTACTTTAGTCATTTTTTAGCTAAGTATTTATTCGCATTATTTATTTCTATTTTTAAAAAGGACAAATTAAGTCAATTCTTATATATTAGTGGTTATATTTATTACATATTTCTATGTTGATTTGCTATACTCAGTCCTTTAACAAAATAGGATTTACATTCACTAAGGCCTAAAAGGTTAAAACATTTGATGAAATTGACTTAATTTAAATAGTGCATAAACCCCAACCCTAGATAAACCTAGGTTTTATGTTTCTAGCCTTCTATGATCCACACTCATATTTTAGATCCCTATATTTTTTATTTATATTTCAAATAATCATGATAATAGTGACAAATAAAGTTTATCAATTTTTAATACAAAGTTTTCAATTAAGAAGCAAATCCTTACATATATAAAGGATCAATTATAATATAGTTAATTGGACTTAATCCATAAATTTAATACCCTAATAGCCATGTTTCAAGTTTCAATGTTATATCGTAAGCACAAAAAAAATCTCCTTCTCCTCCTCACCTCCATGAGGGTGATAGATATTTTACCTCTAACCATGTCCATGTTATCACTCCTTCAGGAGATGATGCATCCCATACTATTATTACTAATTCCTATACTCAGCCTATCCATGCCTCCACCTCTTTTCTATAGGGCATGTGCCTACATGTTCAATTAGAAAAAATTAGGGTTTGCACTTGTGAGACTCTAAGGGATTAAATTATCCGTATGATTAGATTAATTTCAAAATTCCAAACTCATAATCAACTATTACATGAAAAATTATGACATTATAAAATCATATTACAATACAAAAGCCTCCAGGACACACTACTGTCAATCATGTATATGCATCTTCACCTAGTCAATTTTTGGTAAGCAATGTTACATATCAAAACAAGAAATCACAAAAAAATGCATCTACAACTAGTGATTCAAAAAGTATTCAAAGATAGAATAGAATTTCAAGTGATATTTTACAGAAAATGATTAAATCTAAGTTGATCAACCTACCTCCTTTACATATAGTGAAGAGATCTAAATATTAATATGCATACCACAGAATGCACAATCATCACACAGATTCATGTTTGGCACTAAAAAACATAAACAACACATCATTACTAATGAGGATCCTATACAAGATAAATAAGTTAAGCAATATATAGTGATACATGAACATATTAAAAAAGGGTCAAATTCATAAATAGTACAAAAGTGGTTACCAAAGCATAACTCAAAACAAAAAAAGTTCACAAAGCAAAATCAGAGCAAGAAATAGTACAACGAACACAAAAAAAGAAAGTGAAGGATACAAATATACTTTTCCAAAATGAGGTCCCACTTTCAAAACAATATGGGTTTGGTCAAAATTATCTACAACATTTTGATTATCAAGGTCAAGGGTTGGGAAAACATGGCCAAGACATCATTACTCTTTTCTAGCATTTGATGATGTTGGTCAACAAGGCTTGGGATTTATTGAACATCTTAAGACAAATCATTCATAGATATAGTTGATCAAGGAAAAAAGACTAGATACATAGGAAATGTTACAAAAAGAACAAGAGCTTAAGTTACAAAGTCAAAATCATGCTAAGCCAATAAACATTCTCAAAAAAGGCTTTCTAGAAAAAGAGCCTCCAAAGAACCATATGCATACAATAAGCAAAGTTTAAAAGGGCATAATCAAAATTAATATTTCAAAACATAATTCAGAAAGCTCAACTTCACATTATGAGTCAATTCCCTATGCTCATCGAGATACAACACAAGTCAACACTAGTATTCTAGGTTATTATGATTATTATGATGCCAATAATGAATAATATTTAGATTCATACTTCAACTACAACATATAAATCACATTGCATGAGAGGTTACCATTCCTATTTTTGACATAGGCCACATTGATAGTGAGTCTCCCATTAGACTCATCGGTTAGTATGTTCCTCCATTTTTCTACATAGTTTCCGTATCTCTTACTCCTTGTATATAGTTTAATTTTCATGTTACTTGTACATAGCTTATATCCAAAAAAATACAAAAATAATAAAATATTTCAAAACAAAAAAATATTCAATCAAAAAATACACAATTATAAATTGTATGAATTGCCATGTTTATGTTGGAATATTTTTGTCATTGAAGTCAAGGTTTATGACATTGATGTCAAGGTGAATCTAATGAAGATGCATTGAGAAGAGTGTGGTCAAGAGATAATTTGAAGGCAAGAGATAATTTTAATGAAACTAATGTATTAAGGTTGAATTAAAGTTAAGGTCGATGTCAAGGATGATGTCAAAGGTGTCCAAATGCATGGAAGAGAGATGTCAAGTCATATGATGCTTGGTCATGTGGTTTTAATTCTGTATGAGGTTGTAGAAGATTATCGTCATCAGAAAGATAATGGAGTAATGATATGAGTGAGGTGTAATGTCTTATATATACTTGTTTTATGTTTTGTTGATTTCATGACATGGAAGGAATAAGTCAAGGCATCAAGTGCTTAAGTAGCCTAAACCTAGTCATGGCATGAAGAGACCTTGTGAGAAGGTATGAGCATGTTGTCTTAGTGAGTTGAGTGCACACAGGCATGAGTGGTTTTTTGAATTTTATTGAGCATGTATGTGAACCATTGTAACATTCATTAGAGTCTCAAGGTGAGCTTACAAGTGTAGGACCTTTTGTCTAAGTTTGCACCGGATCACTCCTAGACCCTGCCTAGCCTAATGAGGTATCATGATCTATTTTCAAGGCATGTGAAGGATGTATGGTAATGTTTAAGCATGAAAGAGGATAATTGAGTATGTGAGTGAGGTGCAAAATGCATGGAAAGATGCATGAAGGTCAATTCTAAGGCCTAATATGGTTTGCAAGTCAAGGTCTATAGAGCAAAGAGAGAGAGTATGGCCTAATGAGACGTCATGATCAGATTTTAAGGTGTTTGAACTTATGTAAGAATTTTTAGAGGTGAGGTATATTGTTTCAAGTGTGTTTATGTAGTTTGAAGTCATAGTGTGAAATAAAAGGCATGAAAAGTTGTTTGGAGGTCTCTCAAGTGCTCAAAATGAAGGGTTATCAACCTAAGAAGGATTTTATTATGGTCATTAGCTCATCAGCTCATCAAACCTTTCCATGGGAAACTAAGATGTTTATTAGCTCAAAATTCTAGACATTAGGTTTTGAATTGAGGGACTATGCTTTATGAATGATCGTTAAGAGTGAAATAGGTATAAATCCTCTTAGAACCCTAATAAAGAACTAATGTTGAATATATTTCTTAAAATTGATCATTATGGGTTGAATTTTCTCTCCCAGGTACCTCTATGACATTGGTTAGAGAGATGAAAAAGAAAATGTTGAGTTACAAGCTTATTTTTGAAGAAGTTATTGTAGAAGTCAAAATTTGCATTAGAAAATAATAAAATAGATGGAAAAATAAGGTTTAGACTCATGTTTCATGTAAATTAAGGTTTATGGATAGGTTATATCCCTCAAGTGTGCTAATGGTCATCCAAGTTAGCAAATTGTTAATAGGTCAATGGTGCAAATAGTGAAAAACCCAGGCAGAAGTGAGAAGATAAATTAGAATGTGTTATCATGATAAAATTATGAAAACAAGTGCATGTAATTTTTTTTAGTAATTTTATGATATGTTCATGCTTGAAATAAGCTTTGGAGTCCATGTGTGTGGTGAAAATTTTTATCACAAGTTGACATGTCTAGTTTAGATGAGAAAATGAGATATGAGGTCATGAGATTAGTCTGCAAGACCAATATTTTCCATGTGATCATATGATATTTATATATTATAATGGTATAATTATGATATTTATAATGGATCAGAATTCATTGAAAATGTATATAAATGTGTTGGATGTCTAAGTCACCATGACTATGTTTTGAGGTAATTTGGCAGTTTTGAGTGAGTTACAAAGGTGTCCTTGAAGCCTTATCTTCTAAGTGAAAGTGTATAATGTGTTTGTTGATTACCCTAAGGTCATGTAGAATATGAATATATACTTGGTTTATCATATATTATTGTCTTAAGTATTTTTTAGCTTCACTTGTGCAAGATAGAATTTTAAGCATATAGGCCTAATAGGATAATTTATCCTAAAAGAGGTTTCATGGAATGAACAAAAGACATAGGTATAACCAAGCATGGAGGATCTTATCATATGCTTATTTATAAGAGTTTGAATTGTTTTAAAGTGTTTTAAAAATCCATCTAGGCCGAAGAGAATCAAATTTTGACATTAAGAGATAGACCTAATGCAATTAGTTCTCTATGAGACCTAAAAATGAAATGAGGTCTAATTGAGTCATGACAAACCAAAAGGGACTCAAAGGTAGTTTTAATATTGTTTACGAGATATCCTAAGACATATTATATGGTTGAAATAATCATTTAAGGGTGTGTGGCTGAGTAAGTGGTATATGAACAAAGAATGGTGTGTACACACACACACACACACACACACACACACACATGATATTTTTAAGACTATTAAAGAAGAAGAGGGTATGTGTATGAAATAACACATTATTGAGTATAAGGAAGTATTTTAGACCATAAAAAGAGTGTATATGATCTATAATGAAGATATAAAAATGTGTTTGCATATTAAGATCAATTCATATGACCTAATCAGTCTTAAAGAGACCTAGTTGAGTGAAAATGCCTAAAAGGGAGTTTGAGAGGGATAAGAGTGTAAAGAGATAAAGAAGGTGATCATCATATATTATGTTAGAAATAAGGTTTTTTTAAAGTGATCAAATCAGTCAAGTGGTTGAGTTGGTGATGAGTCATCTAGGGGGTTGGTGCCTCCTTGCAAGTGGGTGCTTGTTAAAGCCTAGTCAAGTGGGTGATTGTCTAGTTGGGGTTGGTGCTTTATGTGGAGTTGGTGTTTCACTAAATTTGGTTTTTGTATTATATTACTATAATCTATTAAAATATATTATTGGGTTTTCTTCCCATTGATGTTTTCACACATATGTGATGTATTCTTGTGTTTCAAGTTCATATGTATGGTTGTTTATGTTTTGATTGATCTATATGTTTGTATGGATGGATCATTAATGTTAAGTGGAATTGAATGAAAGTTTTGAATAATAATTCAACCCCCCTCTCAGTCATTTTTATTTCAATAATTGGTATCATAACTGGTCCTTTAAAGTAGGCCTAACAACCTAAAGGAGATCCTAGAAGCAAGGATGGCTAGTAGTCAACTTCAAGGAGGTTTTTCTACCAGTAAGTCTTTGTTATTAAATGGGACCAATTATGAATTTTGGAGCATCTAAATGAGGACATATATAATGTCAATGGGTCATGACATATGTAAGTTAGTTATGGATAGATACACTCCACCTCCTACACCACCAACTGATACAACAAGCAAGAAAGAAAGAGAGAAATTCCAAGGTAATGAATGTCATTCTATGTAGCCTATTAGAGGTAGATCTTATGAAGGTAATTCACTATGAGTCAGCCAAGGTGATATGGGAAAAGTTGAAGACTATTTATAAAGTAGACACCAAGGTGAAGATGGCTAAATTATAGACCAATAAAAGGTAGTTTGAAAGTCTGAGTATGAAGGAAGATGAGAGCATTACATCCTACCTGTTAAGGGTTGATGAATCTATCAATGTCATTAGAGGTCTTAGATAATAAGTGAAATATTCTATAATTATATAATATGTATTGAGATCCTTAACTTTTAGATTTGGTTCAAAAGTGTCTGTAGTAGAAGAAATGCAAGATCTAGACACACTTCAAATGGATGGGCTTCATGGCATCTTACTACCTATGAGATGAGAATAAATGAAGGAAGACCTTCCAAAATTGAAGAAACATTTAAAGTTGAGAAGAAGTCAAAATCCAATAAGGTCAAGGATAAATTATGTTCAAATAATGAGGATGATGAATTGATAGCCATGTTTGCTAGTAAATTGAAGATTAGATCTATTAAGTACAAGGGTAAGTTAACTATCAAATGTTTCAACTATAGTAAGACTGGTCACTTTACATCTAAGTGTTTTAATAAAGATAAGACTGCGCATGATGAACATCATAGTGATGATAAGAAGGTATATAACCCTGACAAAAGTAAAAAAGGTTTTAGGAAGTATGAAGGCAAGAAAGGGTCATTCAAGAACAAGAGAAGTTTCTATACTAAAGAAGATAATAGCTCATCTGATGTAAGTGACACAAGTAAATCTGATAGTGATGATGACAGTAATGAGCATGAAAATAATGAAGTCTTATTCTTGGCTATAGAAATAGATAGTAAAGGTTGCTCAAAAGGGAAAGGCCCTATGAATGATGAAGAATCAGATGAAGAGGCTGAAGTGAACCTTGAGGAAGAATTGGTGAGTGTTCTAGAGGAGTTGAAGCTCCAAAGAAGGAAAAATCATTAATTGAAGTCATTAGTTAAGGACTGTGAAGAGTAGATTGGTTTGTTTGAGGAGAGACTGAGTAACACATCCACGGAGTATGATGATATCATCAATCAGGTTAAATCTAAGATGGAGATATTCATTTCTAGCCTAAAAGCTAAGAAATGATAATGCATCAGGTATGAATCAAAAATTAAGTCCTTAAAGTCAGAATTGGATCAAACAACTAAGAACATGAATACCAATGAGAAGTTTGAAAAGAGCATTGAGGCTCTAGATGACATTTTGAGTAGTCAAAAGTCTACCAATGATAAGGTAGGTCTTGGTTTCAAAGTAGATCAAAAGGAGAACAAGGAGAATGCTAATGTGAATAAGAAGGTCAACCTCAAGAACAATATGAAGACAAATTTTTTTAGATAGCCTAATGCCATAAGGTATGAAAATTCATTAAATGGTCATTTTTTCTCATGTAGTTAGTTTGGTCATAGAGAAAGAGAGTGTACAAGATCCTCTAAGAATGAGTACTTATGGGATTATGGAAGGAGTCACAATCCACATCAATCAAGATGTATGAGTGATGTTGTTTGATATAATTGTCATAACATTGGTCATATTTAAATATTCTATCATCATGAATCACTAAGATAGAACAAGAAGATTCAAGCTCCTAGAGTTCAAGAAAGAAGACAAACCAAGGTGTGGAAGCCAAATATAGTCAAGTTTAGTCTTGATCAGTCTACAAGCCAAAGTGGACTATCTGCTATGGTAGAGCATAGGCCAAATATTGAAGAGCATCAAGAGTGATCATTATTATCTCAAAATTTTGACCACATAAATGATGAAGAGGCCAAGCGAAAGAGGCTAATCAAGCTTGAAAGGATCCTAAAGGATCATCAATCTTGTGAGAGCATGGAGATATGGGAATAACCTGAGTTTGTGTTATTTTAGTGCCCTATGGTGAGGGGTGAATCCATTAGGATTCATGGAGATACTCATTAGTTAGTGGAAACATTTTATCTATCATGAAGACATGTTGAATAATGTTGGCAGAGTTGGAAGTGTTTTTGGTATATGAGAGGTATGCAAAATGTTATTCCTTATTTTTAGTAATTGGTAGTTGAGCTTGATCTGTGTTGAGAATTGGTCTTATGATCTAAGTTCATTTGAATGAGGTATGCATGTATTAATGGGTAGCATATTCATGTAATGATTCATATTCTATATGTTGATTTTTTGTTACAAGGTGTGATTCCAAATGTTGCAAGTATGATCATGTTTATTTGAGAAAAGAGCTAGCTCTAGGAGAATTAATAGCAGAGGGAAATGTATCTTTTTAAGAGAATGATAAAAAATTTAAAGTGTTTGTCATATAGTGTCTATGAGGAGAAGCATTATCTTAGGGGGAGCTTTGTTGTTCTATGTTGTGAAGTGTTAAGACAATGAGGTAAAACTCATAATAAGCATGGCTCCTTGAGGTCCAAGGTTCAGATGGTAGTTTGTGAAAGACAATTTGTCATTAATGTCAAAGAGGGAGAAATACAAAAATGGGGAGATGAGAATGATCAGGTTGTAGTGTGTTTTCCATCAAAAAAGGGGGAGTTTGTTGTCATGTCATTATCATTGATCTCAAAATTGATGTCATTGATGTCAACGTGAATCTAGTGAAGAAGCATTGAGAAAAGTGTGGTCAAGAGAGAATTTGAAGGAAAGAGAGAATTTTAAGGAAACTAATGTATTAAGGTTACATGAAATTCAAGGTTGATTTCAATGATGATTTAAAAGGTGTTCACATGCATGGAAGAGAGATGTCAAGTCATATGATGCTTGGTCATGTGGTTTTAAATCTGTATGAGGCTATGGAAGATTATTGTCATCAGAAAGAGAATGGTGTTGTGATGTGAGTAAGGTGTAATGTCTTATATCTACTTGGTTGATGTTTTTTTGAGGTAATGACATGGAAAGAAATAGGTCAAGTCATCAAGTGATTAAGTAGCCTAAGCGTAGTCATGGCATGAAGAGACCTTGTGAGAAGGTATGAGCATGTTGTCTTGGTGAGATGAGTGCACACAAGCATGAGTGGTTTTATAAGGTTACTTGAGAATGTATGTGAAGAATTGGAACATTCATGAGAGTCTCAGGGTGAGCTTACAAGGGTAAGAAATTTAGATCAAGTCTACACCTAGACCACTCCTAAACCCTACCTAGCATAATGAGGTATCATGATCTATTGTCAAGCATGTGAAGGATGCATGGTAGTGTTTAAGCATGAGAGAGGTTGATTGAGTATGTGAGTGAGGTGGAGAATTAATGAAAAGACATATGTAATAATTTTTAGAGGTGATTTATGTTGTTTCAAGTTTGTTTATGCAGTTTGAAGTCATAGTGTGAAAGAAAAGGCATGAAACGTTATTTGGAGGTCTCTCAAGTGCTCAGAATGAAGGGTTCTTAACCCTAGAAAGATTTTATTGTGATCATTATATATTCAAACATTTTAATTAAAACTTATGATATTTATTATATATGGATAAGGGTCCTATCTCAAAATTATAGGCATTAGTTTTTGGATTGAGGGACTATGCTTTATGAATGATTGTTAAGAGTGAAAACATGTTTAAACCTTCCTAAAACCCTAATAAATACCTAATGTTGAAAATATTATTCAAAAGTGTTAAATATGGATTTAATTTCTTAGTTAATCTATTATATCTTGTATTTGAATCTCCCACGTACCTCTATGTGGTATTGTTTAGATAGAAGAGAGAGAAAATGTTGAGTTATAGGCTTGCTTCTAAAGAAGTTGTTGTAGAAGTCAAAAGTTGCATTGGACATAGTAAGAAAATGGATGGAGGAAAAAGGTATAGAATAATGTTTAATTTACATTAATTTTTATGGATAGGCTCTATACCTCAAGTGTTTTAAACTAATCATCCAAGTTATCTAGTCGCTAACAAGTCAAATGGTGCAAATAGTGAAAAACCCAGGCATCGATGAGAAGATAAATTGGAATATGTCATCATGATAAAATGATGAAACCAAGTGAATGGAGATGTTTTTCATGAATTTTAGGATATGTTAATGTTTTTAATAATATTTGGAGGTCATGAGTGTGGTGAAAATGTTTCTCACAAGTTGACCTATCTAGCCTAGATGAGATAGTGATATATAAGGTCATGAGATTGGTCTGCAAGACCAATATTTTCCATTTAACCATATGATCTTTATAATTAAGATTATCCTAATGATCTCATAGGATCATCTACATGCATCATAATTTATTTAAAATTTATATACAGGTGTTGGAGGTCTAAGTCACCATGACTATGTTTTGAGGTAATCTAGTAGTTTCGAGTGAGTTGCAGAGGTGTTCTGGAAGCCTTATATTCTAAGTGGAAGTGTCTAATTCATGTTGTGATGACCCTGAGGTCATTTATACTTTGTATATATAATTTATTAATTATTTTTTATTTTCTTATGTATGTTTGAGATTCACTTATGTAGGATAGACTTTTAATCACACATGCATAATAGGACAATTTGTCCTAAAAGAGGTTTCATAGAATGAACAAAAGACACAGGTCTAACCAAACATGGAAGAGGTCAATAAAGGCATATTTATAAGAGGTTTAATGGTTTTTAAGTGTTGGATAAATCCATATAGTCCCAAGATAATCAATTTTTGGCATTAAGAGATAGATCTAATGCAATTAGGTCTTTATAAAACCTAAAAGTGAAATGAGGTCTAATTGAATCATGACAGACCAAAAAGGACTCAAAGGTCATTTTCATCTTGTTTATGAGATATCCTATGACCTATTACATGGCCAACCTAATATGTTAAGGGTGTGTGTCTGATTAAATGGTATATGAATGAGGAATGATATATATATATATATATATATATATATATATATATATAGACAAGGTGGTTTTAGGCCTATTAGAGAAGAAGAGGGTATGTGTATGAAATAACACATTATTGAGAAGGAGGTATTGTAGACCATAAGAAGAGTGTAGAGGATCCATAGTTGAGTAAAGAGGCCTAGAAGGTAGATTAAGAGGGATAAGAGTGTGAAGAGATAAATAATATGATCATCATCTATTATGTGAGAAAAAAGGTATTCTAAAGGTGATCAAAGCAATCAGGTGGTTGAGTTGGTGTTAAGTCATCTAGGGGGTTGGTTCCTCCTTGCAAGTGGGTGCTTGGCTAGTTGGGGTTGGTATTATATGTAGATTTGGTGATTAACTAAATTTATTTTTTGTCTTATAGGACTATAGTCCATTTGAAGAGATCAATGGGTTTTCTTCCCCTTGAGGGTTTCCCACATATGTGATGTGTTCTTGTGTTTCATGTTCATATGTATGGTTGCTTGTACTTTGATTAATTTATATGTTTGTATGAATGACTCATGAATGTTAAGTAAAATTTAATGAATGTTTTGAATAATTATTCACCCCCTCTCTCATTCATTGTGTTTCCAATAGTTTACATTACTTATATTTTCTAGACACTACATATGCTAGCTATCTTAGTTTAGTCAATTTTTATCATACATACATGTTTCACTGGTTCTTGTCACGTGCTTGAAAATTACTAAATGGCTTAGATCCATTAAAATGATCCAAATTTGTTATTATTTACCCAATGGGGGAATATACATAGATACGTGAGTTCTTCATTAGACACATTCACCCATTTAGGGGCACCCTATACATAGTTTTGATTACTAGGTTACATCTTTCTAAACTTTACATCATACATTTAACATTGTTATATATTGATATTGATAATGCTACACCTACTAATATTTTTTTTTACTACTATAGTTTATACTTAACCTATGTACATCTTAGATATTACACAAATTCGTATAACATGTTCATGCATAATTTCAATTCTAGCTTTCCTAGTTTAGAATTGATTATGTCTTTATGATTCTTCTATTTTAGGGTATTTGAATATGCCATTGATCTATGGCTTTATGCCACTTATTTTCACTGTACATATGATTTGGACATGTGCACATGTCCTTATATGTGTTTTCTTGATTGTATATACGAACACTTGAACATGTACTTCTATGAGGATCTAAGCCAACTTGCTTGTTATTGGTGTATGTGGACATTTGAACATGTTCTTATACGTCTTGATTTTTTAGATTTATTGATATGTGCAAATGTCCCTTGTAATATGGCCCTTTGACCTACTTTGTTTACTTCATGTGTGTTGTATGTATGCTTTCTTGTATACATCATATCCATGACACTTGTCTCTTGCTTGTTACACACTTCAGTTTTAGATGATATGAGGGACCTCATGCATCTCCCTTTCCTACTTGGGTGCCATGATGGACATCATGCCCCATCCTCCTAGGTATCTACTCAATTATTACTCAAATTTAATATTCACATACATTTTTATATCTAACTTAATGGCCTTATGAATGTTATATCTCATATACATCACACATTACAAACTTATGCACAAATTATCTTACATTTTGATGTTATGTATGCACATTAAATTAGATTATTATGAAAACATCATATATGTTCTAGATAACACACATTTTACAAAACTTTGTATTTTAAAGATAGTTATTACATAGGTTCAATAACTCCTTTCAAAATATAGGGCATTCTTAGAGGTTTGTCACATAGATCAGGCTATCTAGATGCATTCAGAGTATAATTTTCATCACACAAGTTCAAAATATAATAATTAGACTTAGATAAACATAGTGGGAAATAGTAACACAAATATCAATTATAGTTGCATATAAATCAAAATAGTCAAACATTAGCACCCAAATTGGGACACTAGCACCATATGACACTATTGTCCAAGTTATGCTTCTACTGTCCAGTAGCCTCAATTTTAGAAACTTCTAGATTGGCCATAAAAATATAGTAGGTACATTCCATGTTTGCATATGTTTAGTTAAAAATTACTAGTTTTGACTTAATTTAGCTCAGATTCATACCAGTTTGCTCATATTAGGGGCATCATGTATGACATGATCATTCTCATTTCATTTTAGATGCTTAGATATAGATTATTATAACTCAGTCTAGAATCCATATGCTTAAATATCATATTTGGGGGCATGTGCATGACACATTAATTTTGTATGCTCACTTATACACCAGTTGATTAGATGGAATGATAAACTCCATGTCATTCTCTATATTATACTCATCATACACCATGTTCCAAGTTCCACACTAGATTCATGCCTTCTTCCATCTACAGTGGTTGGCATTCTTGAGTGGCCTAGAGCAACCTAATATACTCGAGTGGTTGCAAAACTAGCATCTCTAGTTAGATATCTCTAGTTAGACATTTTTAATTACATCATGTAGTTTCAAATGCATTTACTACACATGGGTAGGAAATGATGGAGTCATAGTCTATTTGAGTTCTTGAGCCACTTATATGAGAGGTTTGGATACGTCATGAGTCTAATCCAAGCTATTCATAGGTCATGATCCACCAAGTAGGGGTGGTTAATGATGGAGTCAATATTAGATTCAGTTCTTGAGCCACCCACACATGGGGATTAAGCAAGACATTATCTCAATCCAATTTATTCACTGATTGATCACTATACATGTACACACATAGGTTGTCACTAGTTTTATGCATTGGTTCGCATACACAATGAGGTGTATTCATTCCTTTCCTCTCTATGATCTCTTTATGTAGTTTTATTTCTTTACTCAATTTTGTCTCTTTACTTAATTTTGTCTTTGATTTTGATATCTCTTAAGTAAGGATTGATCTATGCACATTTCACTTGCAGGACACGTAATGGAGCATGTTTCACATACTCATATCTAGATTCATGGGCTTGATCTCTTAGGTAAGTCCAGGTATGCTTATTTTTCCTTTATCCTATTCATTTCACTTTTCTACAATTCTATAATAAAGCAGGAGCAAATGTAATCACCTAAAAATGACACTTTAGTGCTAAGAGTGCTACTTGAGACCACCCATCCCTATCTTAGACCTAGACCTATCTTAAGGAATATTTTAACACTTATCTATCCTTTGTGCAAGCTATAGGCATCCCTAAACATCCCTAAAGTAGTCTTAACCATTATTTTGACATCCTATCCCTTTGTGCTTCAAGTTATGCCACCTAGACACTAGCACCATAATAGGGACAATAAAACCACAGGGTGTTAATGTCTCAATTTTGGTGCTATTGTTATTTCCCTCCTTTTTCCACCAATAGATATATTTTAAAATCTAAGACTACTTAGGGTCAGCCTAGACCTCTTTTAACACCCACACAAGCACCAGAACAAATATATATTCATGACCTTTAGCCCTCTAACCACTTCATGGAAATCATATGTAAATTTCACATACAAACTTAGAATAAGTTGTGCACAATCAAGGTTATCAATCCCTATTCTACCATACTTATGCATACAACTATCTACAACATTCCTAAGATCAAATTACTCAGGTTTCCAATCTCAAGCACATTTAAATCACTCAAGTCAACAATCATACTAGATTCATTTGCACTTGTACTAGCATTTAGGTGGGGATAAATACATCGAGCTTGATCCCTCTTCAAAATATTGGTATGTAGGCAATTCTCATCATAGTAGGGTGTTGAGTATGTTCATCCTACCCCACTAATAACACACTTTACTATTTGTATCAATCGGATGCCCTAGCTATATAGAGGATTAAGAATTGCTCATAAAATCAATCAAAATAGGTCATATACAGAGATTTAAAACATGTGTGTGCAGTAATAGGCCTGATAAAACCATACATAGGTGCACCAAAAATCTCATAATACTTTTACATAGAGGACACTACTACCAAAATAGGCACACTAACACCACATGGTGATACTATTCAATTAGGGTTCTACTATCTAGGAGGGGTTTTGAAACTTGGATCCTATTTGTAACACTCAAACTAACCTCTATCTCAATTTTTAACCTCTAGATCTCTCATTTTAGTAGTTTTCTATCTAATTTATTATTTGCATTATTTATTTATATTTTTAAAAAGGTCAAATTAAGTCAATTCTATTATAGATTAGTGGTTGTATTTATTACATATTTCTATCTTGATTTACTATACTCATTCTTTTAGGATTTACATTCACTAAGTCCTAAAAGTTCAAAACAACCATCATAATATTCCACATCAATATCAGCATCAAAACTAGATTCAACATCAACATCATAATTAGAATTAGGATCTCATGACATTGGCTACACACCTCATGTAGATAAATTGGAAAACATTAGTGATCCTTCCATGATTCTTATGGAAAGTTTAACCAGCATCAAAATAGGTTCTTTTAGTTGCCTCCATGATGATTGTGTTTCCTTTAATCCTTCCATCAACATCACCCATTCTTTCTACAATAATAATCTTTTCCCTTATCTTGACATCCAATATCTTGCACCTATTAGTTAGATATCCCACACCCATCGATTGGATCATTGGACTTATTCCATCGAAACACATTAGTTATAGAATTCATGGGGGTCTAAGATAACATCCAATCAAAAGAAAATATTGATGAACTTGACATCAAATTTGATATAATGACATATCTTAAGGAATAGAAATAGTTCCCCCATTAAAACACTGATATATCAAAAACATCAAAAATCAGCATCCCTTAGTGAAAACTTCTTTGATGCACTATTGGACAATCAAAATCAAATATCCAAGTCCCTTGGAGAAAACATCTTTGAGGCACTATTGGAAAATCAAAATCAAATATCCAAGTCCCTTGGAGAAAACCTCTTTGAGGCACTATTGGACAATCAAAATCAAAATCCTGATAATCAAGAAGATTATGTGAAAACCTCTTTTAGACACCAATAGATGAACAAATAAGTCATGTATCACTTGATGAAGACATCATTCAAATCAATATCAACATGACCAATAATCCAAAAATCATTTATATTACAATAAATCTCAAGCCTAAGGAGCACACAAATTATGTGGTCCTCTTGAGGGAATTTTTAAAGGTCTTTGACCCCATAACATCTAAAATAATGTCACATGAAGAAACAAAAATGGTGTGTGTGACTGTTAGTCCCAATTCCCCTTAATCTCCTCACATTTATACATCCCTTTATAATAATATCCTTTATCCAAAGTTTGTATGTAACTATTAAAAAATATCTTTAATCCAATGCTTATCATACTTTACCCTCCCTAGTAGTACTCTCTTTCATAGGGTCTATGATGATACCTTGTTAAGAGGTTCAAAAGAAGAGGAATCAATAGCCAACAAATATCACAAGAACATCAATGGAATCCACATAAACAACATGATCTTAGTAGAGAATTTATCTAGAGTTGGTATGGGATAAAGATCTAAAGGGGTCAACATCTTGCATCTCAAAAGAATGTAATAAGTTGAGATGTCATCAAGACATCAAAAAATCAAACAAAATTAAAAGAGAAATAATTCATCTAAATGATGAAAACCATTATTTGGCATTTTGGGTAAGTACTATCATGAAAACTAATTTTATGGAATCGTGTGTAAATAATATGTTGTCTACAAGTATCTCAACACTTGGGACCAACCCCATCTCTATCTAATTCTTTTGTCACAACCATCTCATCCAAATCACCTTAACCATCCAAATCCTCATCCTACATCCATCCCCATATCCGTCATATCATGCTTATCCTTTCTTCCTATTTGACCTTGATAAGGAAGTGGAAGAAGTTTTCATCCCTTTTTATGGAAACATATTAGTATATCCTCTAAATGGCCCTTTGATGATTGGACACATGGTTCCCATGTGACATGGTACTTAGATATCCCTAATCCTTCCATATCCATATGTTTCCATCACTAATCACCCCAAGCTACTCTCTCAATGTCCCTTGAACATCATCTTATATCTGTTCCATTTGTTATCATCTCTCATTAGGCTTGTTAGACTCAGTTTCCCTTTTCTAGTGATCATTTATATATATTTATTCCACAAATCCCAAAATGGAATAAAGTCCAAAAATCCTATAAATCACAAAGGCCCACAAATCCTAAAAATTATAAAGTCCAAAAAACTTTAAAATTAGAAAAATCCAAAAATAAAAAGAGATATAAAGCCACAAAATCCAAAAACATTTCTCTTATCCATAATTAAGCTTAGATCCTCAGTCACTTTTGCACCATAATCTAGTTATCTTATCATCAAATTCTGCCATAGATTTTGACTTGATCTATGACAAGATACTTAGAGTTGCTTTTATTTTCAATTTTGTGTGTGTGCACTTACTTGTTTGCCTATTTACTTTTCTTCTTGTGCCTTGACTAGATCTATATGTGTGTGACAATAAGGTCATCAAGGTTTTTCCATATCATGGTGATTCATGTCATGTGTTTGTTGTACTTGAGTCCATCCGTTGGTCCATCTCAATAGTAACATCATGATTTTTCCATATCATGGTGTATTTTATCATTTTTATGTTAGATCGGGGGTCAATCCTTATGCACACTATGACTAGTTCATCATGGCGTTCTATCTCATGGTACATACTTTCATGTGAAAAATAAAAAATCAAGTTAAAAATCATGTGGAGATGTGCTAAAATAGTGATACATCCCCTTAAAAAATAAACATCCATCTCTTAACATCATTTTCCTCTAACAAATAATCTAATCAATTCATTCATCTTGACCATGTCAAAGTCAACTCATCTAGTCTCTTCCTCATTCCTCATCACATATCCCTAACGAGATAACTACATTGACTTGAGGTCCACATGGACTATGTAGGTAATGCCTAGTTAAATGAAAGGTTAGATCATCCATTCCCATTGTATTCCTATTTTCCATTCTCATTCTCACTCTCATTCCTATTTTCTATTTCCATTTCCCAATATCCATTCTTCTAGATAATTATCCAAATCTAACAACCATCCCTACTGTCGATGTGTGCAGGCATCAATTTCCCACGTCAGCTATCAAATCAAATATAATATTTTCCTCACCCATCATCTATCTAATATAACCTAATTTGAGTTAATTAAATATAATCGCATCATCCTTCAATATTTATTACATTTCTTGGGGGCATCCCTGTATGCCCATTTTTTGGTGGCTTCTTCATTCTTTAAAAATTCATTATATCATCATCAAATCCACATTATTCATTAGTGTGATCATCTCATTATTAATTCATGAAATTAGTTAAATCTTTGATCTATCTTAAAAATCTATCAATTAATTAATCATCCATCCATTTAAATCTCATTTGCATGTATTCTTTCTTGGGGAAAATCAAGCTTGCAACTTACCCACATGATAGATATTTCTCAAATCTAAGCCCATAGATTTTTGGGATATTTCTTCCCTGAATCAACCATACTTGGGGAAACTCAGAGTGTGTACCTTATCTCAAGATATATCCTTCCTAAATCCACCTTGATTGGGTTAAATCAATGCATCATCATCAAAAATAAAAATGTACAAGTGTTAGCTCAAGTGGGTTAATCACATACACGAGTTAATCTCATCATCTATACCCATCATAACCTTGTTATCCAATCATTACATCTCACTATGCCCAGACCCCTTTTTCTTCATCACCCATCACTTGGTCTTTTCATCTTAATCCCTTCCTCTCATTTCAATATCCTATTTGTGTCCTTCATCCCTGCATACCCTTTTGATGGGGCATCATCCCTAACTAATTCATCATATAAAGTTCATCCTCCCATCTTTTATTTCAACTTATTTCTTTGAAAATCCATTACTCCATCCATTGTGTCTCTCAACACATTTTTAAAGAGGGGGAAAATGTAGACACATAAAAATGGACACTTCATGTCATTTTAAACTATCCTCTAATTCCACATTAACATCATCCCTAAATCTTAAATTAGTCTACTATCCCCACTAGCATCCCTAGCCTCTACTATTCATCCCCCCCCCAATTAATATTTTATTCCTCAAACATCTTCAATACCAAAAAAATGCACATCTTTATTCATTAGTTAATTAACCCAAATTAATTAACTAACCTTATTATAATGAGAAATTTCATTACTTTTGAAAATTCATATTTTTTAAAATAATAAAAAGCTACTATTATTCACATCATGATTTCATCCCCCTCAAATCCCAATACAATTCACTCTCCCCCATAAATTGAATTTTTAATTCATTTTTCAATCCCAAGGCATTCCTTTCTTTCACAAGTCGTGTCATAAACCCTTGTGTTGGTAGTGCATATTTTTGCACACTCTAACCTCTTCCTACACACTCAACCTCTCTCAATTATGAGGAAGAGGAATCACCCTCAACCATCCATCTTGATCTTCATCCAATGTATCAAAACAATCAATAAAATATATAAATAGAGGGATTCCTCTCCATTCTAAAAAAGCCTTGATACACAATAAAGTTTTGTCAAAAAACATTATCAATCAAGCATCATTAACATAGCCAAATCATCCAAGCATCCATTTTATAAGGGGTTAAAATGGATGCTTGGATGATTTTTCATGTGCCATCCATAAAGTCTTACAACTACATACCTATCACATCTGGAGTAAATTACACAACAAATGAGGAGTAATGTCACTTTGGTAAGTCAAGGTGAAAATCTAGTTGTTTCCTTCTTTGAGCTAAATCTGAGGACACTTAAGTTGATTAGGTAGCATTTCAATTTGTTTTAATTTCTACTAATGAAACTAATCTTTGGTATTGATGTTACAAGAGTTAATCATCACATTAATTCAAAATCTCGATAAAACATATTGGTGAACCCAATTTTTATTCGAGCATTGCCTCAAAAAAATTATCCTAGGGTTTAGATAAATTCTTTAACAGTCGACACTAAAAGAATTTTCTTTTGACCTTGAATCTAAATCTAACACTAAAATACCTTGCTTTTTACCTCAAATCTAATCATCAACATTGAAAGCACTTTATTTTGAACTTAGATTTCAAGGGAATTTACTATCTCCATATAATTGTTTTTCCCCTTTTTGTAAGATCTAAATTTCAATTTTTCTATTGTAACAAATCTATGGCTATATTTGATGAACATTTATTGTATCGAGATTTTTTATTTTCCATTAATTTTTGTATTCCATTAATAAGGAACATTATAAGACTCATATAATCAAGGAAATCATATTCAATAAAGATCCAATACTTATGAAACAATCCCTAGTTAATGTCTTTTTATAATATGCAAAGTGTGTGTATGGTTGTCACTACATGAAGATGATGAATAATCCCTTATATTATACCAAACCTTCATTAGGGACATCCACCTCCCACAAATATAACCAAAGTGTATGATATTCTAGATCAATTACAACAAACCCATTCTAAGATTTCTTTATCAAATTTATTTCAAATAATGCCCATTTATAAAGGTATCCTTTATGTGTCATTAAAAGAAACAATGATCCCAAATGATGTATAATCTCTTTATGTTTCTTATATTTTAAATACATTATGATCAACAGAAGAAACTATTTCATTTGAAAAATAAGATCCACCTCTAAGGCATATATTAGATACACAACTTCCCTTATATATTCAAGTGTAAATTCATAATAAGGTAATCAAAAGAGTTTTGGTTGATGATGGATTATGATTAAATATCTATAACATATATTTCCTCACATTATTGGGTGTACACACCAATGATCTCATTCATATTACTATGAACATTATAGGATTTGATAATATCACAAGGAAAGTATTAGGAATTTACATTGCCTATTATAGTGGGTCCTAGAACAATAAATACAAATTGCCAAGTTATGTTGAATGATCTAAATTATAATATACTACTAGGAAGACCAGGGATTCAATAAATGTATGTCATACCATATACTTTTCATGCATGTCTAAAGTTCATTTATCAAGGATAAATTTATGTATGCCCATTGAACAAATAACCATTCAAGTATTATGTGATGACACGACTTCAAGATCACTATATTCCTCATATGAAACTACATGCACAACAATTAAAATTGATTGAACCACTAATTTCATCTACTACTCCAATAACATCATCAACAAACTATAGTCAATACAGATTTGGGTTTACATATCTAAAAAAAATGGGATATATAGGATAAGGGTTGGGAATACATACAAGATGTATTGTTGATCTTATTCAAGTAGTTCAACCAAAAGGAGGTCAAGGATTAGGATTTTATGAAGAGTCAAGGAAATCAAGTAGGGAATAATCCACACCATTTACTATTTATACACATTTTATCAAAGCACAACCTAAGTTAGCACAAGAGGTTCATTATATATCTACATTATAATTGATAAACCTAGACATGATAGATGGTACATTTTCACTAGAACTTCTAACATTAGATGATTTTTGTAATGATAATGTTTTCCTTGAATATGTCAATGCATATGAGGATCTCCCTCCCTTATAGTATAAGAATATAATTCCTCATACTACTAGTTCCCAAGCATATTTTGGAGAGACTAATTTATCTGATATATATGTCCAACTAGATGGTTCAGATACTATTCCTAAAACATCATATGTTGAAGATAGATCAACTTTACTTAATGAATAAATAGTAAAATTCAATTTTTAGAACAAATGAAGATTTTTTACCAATTCTATTAAAAAATAAAGAAGATATTGTTAGGATCTTACAGATATAATTGATTACTTTTGTGCAAGCAACTAAACACAGAATTAAACCAGAATAATAAGTAACTAGAAATCAGAATCAACAAAGAATAAGAGATACAAGAAACAATGAAAACTTGTATTAAACTCTTCCAAAAGGAAATACAATTGAAGAAATCTCTCTTTCTTCCACACCTCTCAGATGTACAGATCTCTTTCCCTCAAGAGTTCTCTCTCACAATTACAAACACAATTTAGCTACTTGAATTGATTCACCCTTTTTCTCATACACAAGCTATGAAGATCTGTCCCTATTATAAAGAATTAGGGATCATGAGCTATGTATTCTCCACCATTAGATACACCTCTTAATCAAAGGTTCAAATCAGTCATGCCAAAAATAGAAATGCGAACTCAACACTAACAGTTAAACTTATCATGCAAACAATCTGTTCATCCATGAAAATAGACTTCTGGAATGCACAGGTGACCGACGTCGGTCCCTATCTGTCTACACATGACCGACGTTAGCCAATCGATAACCAATGCCAGTAGCCTCTGGTCGACCCTTGACTAATGACGGAGACTGTGTAGTCCAGCAACCTCTGCATTTGCTCATCTGGTGAAGCTTTTAGCTCCATAACTCAACAATCTCCCACTTGGAGATAAACAGCTACACCTGTACCTGTACAGCAACATCCTCTAGCTTGTTTCTCCATCTTCAAGCTCAATCTTGAAGACCAACAAAATTTGAATGAAGATTCAACTTCTCCTTTGTTATCGGCTTTGTTAACATATCAGCAGGGTTCTCATCCGTATGGATCTTTTCTAGCTTCAACTCACCATCCTCCAATACCTGTCTAATGAAGTGGTACCTAAGCTGTATATGTTAGGTTCTTGAATGAAAGGCTAAATTCTTTGCCAAATGAATTGCACTTTGACTATCAATGTACAATCTGTAACTCTCTTGCTCCTTTCCCAACTCTTCCATGAACCATGTCATCCATATCATTTCCTTGCTAGTCTCTGTGACTGCAATGTATTCTGCCTCTTTAGTAGACAAGGCAACAACCTTCTACAGCTTTGAAATCTAGCTAACTGCCATACCACCAATAGTGAATACATAACCTGTGGTGCTTCTCTTGCCATCCAAGTCACCTACCATATCTGAATCTACATACCCATGTAGAGAAGTGTTTGACCCTCCATAGCATAAATGCCTACTTCTGGTCCCTCTCAGATATCTAAGAATCCACTAAACTGCTTTCTAGTGTTCCTTCCCTAGATTGGCCATGAACTTGCTGACAACTCCCACTGCTTGGGCAATATCAGGTCTAGTACATACCATTGCATACATTAAGCTCCCAATTGTGGAAGCATATGGAACTCTATGTCAAGAACCTAGAACAATAAGCATGCTCTGATACCATGTGTCAGGATCTTGCTCCACCAATAGAGCACATATATGATTACTTCTTGTATTAGCAACTAAACATGGAATTTGACCAGAATCAATAAGTAACTAGAAATATGAAACAACACAGGAATTGAGAGACAATACACAATTATATTAATAATCACTCAGAAGAATATACAATAAGGAAGATGCCACTTCTTCCTCCACCTCAAAGGCTCGCCACACCTCAAGACCTTCTTCCCTCTCTCTCTCAGTCCCAATAATCAACTCCAATACAGAATTGATGTTCACCTCTTCAACTAGTCAGTAACACGCTGCCAGTACGTCAAGTACACAATCATACTCCAAGTAGATCTCCTGCTCTCTACTGCTACCTACAAATCACTAGACCTTACTCACCATTGTAGATCTCCAAAAGAAGCCATGCTATCCTGCTGACTAAGATCATACAAATATGAAGAACCCTGCTGATTTTCCAAACCAGTACCCACCTTGGTACTGTGGCACTAGGAGGAACACTCCATTGCTCTCTTCTCTCAGAAAGAGCTTATATTATTGCTCTCTTACTCTAGCTACAAGTTTACAATACATGCCAATGGGTCTATAAATAGATCCTAGACTTGAACAATAACTTAGACTCTTAGTTTATTATAATTATCCACGCAGCTCAAGGCTCGAAATAGCCTTTACATGCAAACACTCCATTCACTAAACTACTTATTCATGCAATGAATAGTTCTGGAACACACAGGCGACTGACATCGGTCCCATCGCTGGTGGCCTTCTGCTCTGGTCACGACCGATGTCGGTCATGCTGCCGACGCCAGTTCTTTTGAATCTTCAGCAACCTACTTTTCTTCATCTACATCAAGTTAAAGCTTTTAGCTCCACATCCTAACAATCTTCCACTTGGAGATAAACAGCTGCAACTGTACCTATACCTATACATCATCTAGTATGTTCCCTTGGCTCTATATCCCTCTTCAAGATCACTCTTGAAGACCAACCACCACAAAACCTATAGTGCAAAACCTGTCATCCAAATCTCTTGCCATATCTGCATCTACGAACACCTGTAGAAAAGAACTTGACCCTGCATAACATGTGCACCTGCTGCTGGTCCCTCTAAGAATCCACTGAACTGCCCTCCAGTACTTCTTTCTCGAATTGGCTCCAAACTTTCTGACAACTCCCACTGCTTGGGAAAACTCAGGTCTACACTAGACCTCATGTGATTTTGAACACTTGTTCTAAACTCTGCTTGAACTGCCCAGCCCCTGGTGTGCTTTCTAATTTTGCATCCTGCATTATGAACCCCGCCAACACCATCTTCACACCAGCTCCCACTGGAGATAATATCTCCATGTCTCTTATGCCAAAGAATTTCGCTGCTCCAAATTCTTCCTGACATACCTCTGAACTAACCTTACCCTTAGCTCAGCAAATCCCTGTATCTCTGAACCTATAACTAGTATACCATTCACATACAGTAACTGGATAATGTTGTGACTCATCATCCACCTGGTAAGACAAAACCACAATAGTTACACTGACATTGACTAAAGTCATGCTTAGTCATCCACCTGTCAAACCTGTACCACTGTCCTGCAGCTTCCTCAAGAGCATGTACCTTGGCCTTCTGTCTCACTTATCCATTCACTCTCTTCTCTAATAAGGGAATCCACTCCTCTCCAAGTGCTCTCTCTTAGTTGATAAATCTACCAAATCTCCTGCTTGGTTCTCTTCTAAAGAATTCATGCCATGCTCCCACTGTTTCTAGATTCTACCTACATTGCCTCTATACATCTTCCTAGTTCTCAACCATCAGTAAGCAATAATAAAGAAGGTGAACAACAAATATGAGGTTCACTTACCATTTCTGACCTCTACATGAGCATTTGAGACTTGTTGACAGCTTGCTGTCTACCTAATATTTGTTCTAGTGACCGATCTCAGCCATCTCCCAGCCTGCACCCGACCGATGTCGGTTCCCTGCGATTGCTTCCTCGTCGACGTCGGTCCTCATGACCGATGCTGGTTTTTACCTGTCCCTATTTTACTGACGTCAGTTTGAACATAGCTGATGTCGGTCACTGTGAGGATGCTGATGTCAATTTTCTAACTGACATCAGTTTCTGTGCTTTCCTTGTGAGTGACAACTTTTACCCATGAGCTCCTTTTGGGTCAAAACCCTGTTAAAATTAACACAGCCCTGCTCAGAATAAATTAGTTTCCTCACCTGATCTCTGTCCGTTATCTCCTCCATGAAAACCAAGGCTTTCCAGTTCTTTAGCTTGTCAAAGACATCTAACTTTTGCTTCAAAACTTGCATTCTCCTTCTACATATGTGACTAAGCCTACGAAGCCACATCTCTACAACAAAAGGTGAATCAGCAATATAAGTAGATAGATAAAGGATACCTACTTTCTTACCACCATCTAATTCAAGTGCGTCCACTGTGAGAGTTACTGTGCATCTCTCATCACCTAAATTTCTTGAAGAAATTAGACACATCTCCAAGACTGGAACGTGCATGACCTCCTTCAACACATGTGTGTCATCCGTCTGCAATTTCAGCTTCACTTCCCCTTCATCATTCATCTGACAAGGCTCTCCAACCCCTAAATAAATCTCTCCAAAGTCTCCTAAGATGTACCCATGAAAAGATGCTCTATTTTAGGCTGCATGGAAAGAGGCAAAAAAATTTGTAAACAAAGATTCTACTTTATCCAGAGCAACTTGTGCAACGACCCCTGCAACATCTGCTTTTACACGCTGATCTTCTATCGACCAACAATCTTCTTTTACCTGCTCCTTCTTTCCATCAATCAGACCATTCATGCTATTCAGTTTCCCCATTCATAGCTTACTTTCTTCTACCATTGCTATACTTCCACTCAATCTGAAAACCCTACGAGTGACCTGTAATAAAAAACACTACCAGATCTGAAACCACCTATTAGTCAACCCAACCAAAAGCTCTGATACCACTTGATGGTATCATCTCTTGAACCTATAACCAAGGCTCTGATACCACTTGTCAAGAACCTAGAACAATAAGCATGCTCTGATACCACATGTCAGGATCTTGCTCCACCAATAGAGCACATATATGATTACTTCTTGTATTAGCAAGTAAACATGGAATTTGACTAGAATCAATAATTAACTAGAAATATGAAACAACATAAGAATTGAGAGACAATACACAATTATATTAATAATCACTCAGAAGAATATACAATAAGGAAGATGCCACTTCTTCCTCCACCTCAAAGGCTCTCCACACCTCAAGACCTTCTTCCCTCTCTCTCTCGGTCCCAACAATCAAATCCAATATAGAATTGATGTTCACCTCTCCAACTAGTCAGCAACACGCTGCCAGTACATCAAGTACACAATCGTACTCCAAGTAGATCTCCTGCTCTCTGCTGCTACCTACAAATCACTAGACCTTACTCACCATTGTAGATCTCCAAAAGAAGCCATGCTATCCTGCTGACTAAGATCATACAAATATGAAGAACCCTACTGATTTTCCAAACCAGTACCCACCTTGGTACTGTGGCACTAGGAGGAACACTCCATTGCTCTTTTCTCTCAGAAGGAGCTTATATTATTGCTCTCTTACTCTCTAGCTACAAGTTTACAATACATGCCAATGGGTCTATAAATAGATCTCAGACTTGAGCAATAACTTAGACTCTTAGTTTACTATAATTATCCACGCAGCTCAAGGCTCAAAATAGCCTTTACATGCAAACACTCTGTTCACTAAACTACCTATTCGTGCAACGAATAGTTCTAGAACACACAAGCGACCGACGCTGGTCCCTACTTGCTTGGTGCTACCGACGTCGGCTGACTCCTTGCCATCGCCGGTGGCCTTCTGCTCTAGTCATGACTGACGTCGGTCATGCTGCCTACGTTGATTCTTCTGAATCTTCAGCAACCTACTTTTCTTCATCCGCATCAAGTTGAAGCTTTTAGCTCCACATCCTAACACTCTACTCATGTACTCCACCTCATCATGTGATTTAAGACACTATTCTTTGCTCAACTTGAAATGTCCAGCCATAGGTGTGCTTACCGGTTTTGCATCCTGCATATTGAACCTTTCCAACACCTTGTTCACATAATCCTCTTGAGACAAAATCAAACTATGATTTTTCCTGTCCCTATTAATACTCATGCCAAGGATTTTATTTGTTGCTCCTAAATCCTTCATGGCAAATGTGTGAGCTAATTTTACCTTAAGCTCAGAAATATCCTGCATGTGTGAACCTGCAACAAGCATATCATCTACATACAGCAACAGGATAATATATCTACCATTATCCAATCTCTTAAAATAAACACAATAGTCAGATTGACATCTATTGAAACTATGCTCAGTCATAAACCTATCAAATCTCAAATACCATTGTCTAGGAGCTTGCTTAAGACCATATAAGCTTTTCTTCAACCTGCACACAAGTTTCTCCTTACCTTTGACCTCAAAACCTTCCAGTTGCTCCATATATATTTCTTCATCCAAATCTCCATGAAGAAACGCTATCTTAACATCAAGCTGCTCAAGATGTAAATCCTCAATAGCAACTAAAGACAATACAATCTGAATAAAAGTCATTTTTACTACAGGAGAAAAAATTTCACCAAAATCAATACCTGGTTTCTGTGTAAATCCCTTTACTACCAACTTGGCCTTATGTCTCATTTGTCCATTCTCACCTTCTTTTAACCTGTAAACCCATTTTTTTTAGTGTTTTCTTTTCGGTTGGAAATTCAACCAAATCCCATGTTTGGTTCTTTTTCAAGGAATCAATTTCCTCATTCATGCCAAGCTCCCACTGTTTTTGAGATTCTACGTGCATTACCTCATCAAAACTTTCTGGTTTTCCACCATCAGTGAGAAATAAGTAATATAATGAATGGGAGGTTTACTTACCCTTTTTGACCTCTTCATGGGCATTTGAGACTCATTCACTGCTTGCTGTCTGCCCAAATTCTCTGTCAGTGATCGATCTCGGTCATCTCTTAGTCTGTACTTGACTGACGTCAGTTCCACCTGACCAACATTGATTCCTTTCTAACCGACGTCGGTTATTGTCTGACTGATGTTGGTTACTATTTGATCAACATCAGTTCCTTCCTGACCGATGTCAGTTCCTTCCTGACCAACATCGATTCCTTCCTAACCAACATCGATGTCTGTGTTTTCTTGTGTGTAAAAATTCTTTCTCACGAGCTCATTTTGGATCATCACCTCATCCAAATCAACATTACTCTACTCAGTATTATTTAGCTTCTTGAGTTGATCACTGTACATCACCTTCTCATTGAAAACAACATCACAACTTCTAATTATTTTGTTAGTTCCTAGATTCCACAACCAAAATCCAAAATCTCCAGAGCCATAACCAATAAAAGTGCACCGCATAGATTTAGCATCCAGCTTCTTTCTATTTTCTTTATCAATGTGCACAAAAGCTTCAGAACCAAAAACTCTGAGAAATGAAAGATCTACCTTTTTACCTGTCCACGCCTCTTCTAGAATTCCACCATCCAGAGCAGTAGAGGGTCCTCTGTTAATCAGGTAAACTATAGTATCTACAGCTTCTACCTAGAACTATAAGGGCAAACCAGCATGTAACCTCATACTCCGTGCACGCTCCATTATTGTTCTAATCATCTTTTTAGCAACTCCATTTTGCTGAGCTATCCTTGGAATCATCCTTTCCCTACGTATTCCACTCATAGAATAGTAACTATTGAATTTATTGCTGTAGTACTCACCACCATTGTCAGATCTAAGGCACTTCAATCTCAAACCTATTTCATTCTCAACCAAAGCTTTTTATTTCTCAAATGTGTCAAAAACATCAGATTTCTTCTTTATGCAATAAACCCATACCTTTCTTGTAGCATCATCAATGAAAGAAACATAATATTGTGATCCTCCAATAGAAGCTACCTGAGTTAGTCTCCATATGTCTGTGTGAACAAGCTCCAATTTGTGCTTCTTCTTTGTTGACCCAATTTTGAGAAATATCACTCTCTTTTGTTTCCCAAAAATACAATGCTCACAGAAATCTAGATCTATGCTTTTCAAATCTAAAAGCTTACCTTTTGACTTAAGAACAGTCATTCCCTTCTCACTCATGTGGCCAAGCCTACAGTGCCACAGCTTTGCATCTACATCTGAAGTAGATAAAATAGAAGGAGAATAATCAGTAATACAATTACATAAATAGAGAGTACCTACTCTCTTACCTCTGGCTAATACAAGTGCACCCTTGGAAACCTTCCAAAATTCAATTTTGAGAGTTACTATACAACCCTCATCCCCTAACTTTCCTATAAAAATCAGATTCCTCTTCAGGATGGGTACATGCATGACATCCTTCAACACCCATGTGTTGCCATTCTACAATTTCAGATGCACTTTTCCTTTGCCAACAATTTTACAAGGCTCATCATCCCCTAAATAGACTATTCCAAAATCTCCATGGACATAATCATTGAAAAATTATCTATTTGGGGTTGCATGGAAAGAGGCACTAGAATCTAAAACCCAAGATTCTATTTTATTATCCAAAAAAAATGTAAGAGCATCTTGTGCAACAATACCTGCAACTTTTGCTTCTTCTTTACCTTCATGCTGATTTTCTTCTTTAACTTTCAACCAGCAATCTTTCTTTGCATGCCCTATCTTTCCACAATTCATGCAGGTTATTTTTCTTCCATTTCTAGATTTAGATCTACTTCTCATCTTTGACTGACCTTGATCTCCCTTGCTTGCCCTTCTCTTTTTGCCTTCCCCTTCTTTCAACACTTAAAGCATTACTTGATGATTCCCCTGTGCTTTTTCTGCGAGTTTCTTCATTCAAGATTACACTAACAACATCATCAACTTTCAAGATATTTGTAGCAGATGCAGTATTACTAACTGCCATTACTAAACTATGCCAACTTTCAAGTAAAGAGCATAAAATTAAGAGAGCCTTAATTTCATCATCAAAAACTATTTTGACTGAATTTAACTGATTTACTATTGCATGGAAATCATTAAGATGACTAGATACAGATCTACCTTCCTGTATTTACAAATTAAATAATTGCTTCATAAGATATACCTTATTTGAAGCTGTGGGCTTTTCATATAAATTTTCCAAAGTATCCATTAACTCTACCATTGTCTTTACCTGTGATAAGTTGTAAATCACAGAAGATGCCAGGCTCAACCTTATAGATCTTAGAGCCTTTATATCAAGAACATTCCATTCTTCATCTTGCATATCTGTGGGCTTGCTTGAAACCCCACCCAATGGTAAGTATAGATCTTTCTGATACAGATAATCTTCTATCTGCATCCTCCATAATTGATAATTTTTGCCGTTAAACTTCTCCATTCTTAGCTTACTTTTTTCTACCATTGCTTTACTCCCACTCAATCAGAAACCCCTGTGAGTGACCTGTAATCAACACACACTAACTTGATCTGATATAACCTATTAGTGAATTGAAGCTCTGACACCACTTGCTAGGATTTTACAGATATAATTGATTACTTTTGTGCAAGCAACTAAACACGAAATTAAACCAGAATAATAAGTAACTAGAAATCAGAATCAACAAAGAATAAGAGATATAAGAAATAATGAAAACTTGTGTTAAACTCTTCTAAAAGAAAATACAATTGAAGAAATCTCTCTTTCTTCCACACCTCTCAGATGTACAGATCTCTTTCCCTCAAGAGTTCTCTCTCACAATTACAAACACAATTCAGCTACTTGAATTGATTCACCCTTTTTCTCATACACAAGCTATGAAGATCTATCCCTATTATATAGAATTAGGGATCATGAGCTATGCATTCTCCACCATTAGATACACCTCTTAATCAAAGGTTCAAATCAGTCCTACCAAAAATAGAAATGTGGACTCAACACTAATAGTTAAACTTATCATGCAAACAATCTGTTCATCTATGAAAATAGACTTTTGAAATGCACAGGTGACCAACGTTGGTCCCTGTCTGTCTACACATGACTGATGTCGGCCGATCCATAATCGATGTCGGCAGCCTCTGGTTGACCCCTGACCGATGTCGGTCGATCCTGACCGATGACGGCGACTGTGTAGTCTAGCAACCTCTGCGTTTGCTCATATGGTGAAGCTTTTAGCTCCACAACTCAACAGATATAGATTTGTGAAATGGTTTAAATATTATATAAGATTATTTTCTTAAGCTTATTCAAATATGGTAAGCATATATCATGTAGTAGCAATGCATAATATAGCATTATATCTAAATGTACAACATGCCATACAAAAAATCTAGAAGATGCATGCAAAAGTGACATTATTATGTGAGAAATAAATTGAAAGATTAATCAAGGTATGATTTATTCAAGCTATTTACTATCCTTCATGGGTAACCAACATAGTCTTTATTGAATTATAAATGGGACATCAGATGTTATACAGATTATCAGAATTTAAATAAAAATTATCCAAAATGTGACTTCCCTTTTCTAGATATACACATGATTGTAGATTCTACATCTGAATATAAGATGATATCATTCATGGATAGATTTACAAGATATAATTAAATTAAAATTAATCATGAGAATAAAACAAAACTTCATTTATTACACCTTGGAGAACATTTTGTTATGCAATCATGCCTTTTGGATTAAATAATGTTACAATTAGTTATTAACATGCTATGACACATATTTTTTATGATTACATACACAAGATAATGGAAAACTACACCAATGATTTATTGACTAAATATAAATAACAAAAAAATCATTCAATTAATTTACAACAAAATTTTTGAGTGTTTATGCAAATATAATGTACACTTAAATCCATATAAGTGTCTTTGGTGTAACTTTTGCAAATTTATTTGAATACATCATATCTCAAATAGGCATTGAAGTAGATCCTAAAAAGGTAAAATATATTTTAGACATGTCTCCACTAAAGTGGTTAAGTCAATTATGATCTTTATAGAAAAAAATTTAGGGAATTAGACATTTTGTCGCTCAACTTATAGATAAAACATAACCTTTTGCAAGATTATTTAAAAAGGGCACAAAATGTTAATGGGATGAAAATTTCCAAAAAAATTGATGCTTTCAAATAATATTTATTGCAACCACCTATTTTCATGCCACCTATTCTCAATAGGCCCTTATTATTATATATTTTTGCTATAGAACATGTTTTAATTATTTTATTGGCACGATAGGATGGTGATCACAAAGAATGTGCAATCTATTATGTCAATCGTACCTTGGTTGACTACGAAAATAATTACAGTACCATGGAAAAATTATGTCTAGCATTAATTTTTACAACACAAAAATTATGACATTATGTTATAAACAATGAAACATGGGTTATCACAAAAGTGGATCCTCTCATATTTAAAATGTCTAAATCACATTTATTATGATTTATTGATAAATGTGTCATGTTAATCACTTAATTTGATTTAGATTTTATTTTTTAGAAATCACTAAAATAATAATTTATCACAAATCAACTAGTGCCAACTCCATTAATAGATACACTACCAATTAATGATGACTTTAGAGATGATTTCACTTCCTATCATGTTGATGATGACATTTGGACAATGTATTTTTATGTATATAAATGTGTTACATGTGTTAGTGTTGGTATTGTTTTCATTACACCTCAAAGAAAACCTATGTCATTTGTCTATCGATTAGGATTTTATTACATAAATAATATAAGCAAGTATGAAACTCTAATATTCAGTTTATACACAGCATGCACATTACAAATAAAATCCCTAAGGGTATATAGAGATTATCAATTGGTTTTTAATCAAGTATTAGACATACTAAAGAAATTAAGAAAAGTTAATCTAGTATAAATAATTTATACAACGGTTAATGACATATTTTGAATATTTATCATAGAAAATATTGACACATAGATGTAATGGATAATGTGGATTAATTAATTGCTATTGATATTTATGGTGATCATTTTATTTTTACTATATGATAGTTACAAAAATCATCCATATATACAACACAAGTAGAATTTTTAAAATTACTAGTAATTAATCACATCATAGTTAAATTTAGAATGGTACAATGATATATATATATATATATATATATATATATATATATATATATATATATATATATACATATATATATATATATATATATATATATATATAAAGTAAAATTTGGTACCTTTTATTCCAATTTTGGTGTAAAGATACAACCAAGATTTGTCAAACAAGTTAAGTGGCATCCCAAAATAAATCATGGGTAAAGTCAATAGCAAGCCAACCATATAAGATGGCAGATAAGTAGTGCAGAGAAAATATAATTTGGGAGGCATTAAGTCATGACCTATAGATATATATCAAATACATACACTGAGGTATACGTATATAAAAGTGATGTGTAGTCGCCAAATTGGGACCAAATCACCATTTAGTTGAGGGTGAACTCTGTCATGACCAATGATTTGTCATTTTCCTTTACCTAAATTTATACCAATCCTTCTACCAAGTTGCATGCATCTTTTGCCAATCTATCTGTAAGGTAATTGTGTTCTCAATAGATATGAGTATAGGTGAGAGGATTGAAATGAGTGTCCAGGTCCTCAACACATTAAAGGAGGTGTAAAAGAGTGATATGTCGATAGAGTGTAATGCCATTTAGCCAATCATGGGCCAATTTTGAGTCAAAGTAAACATGCAAAGTAGTGACCCCCCTTTTGTTGGTGATGATGAGGGTAGTATTAATGGCTTAAAGCTCCACAAAATTATTTGTGTGACAATTGATGCCTTGCCTGAAGGAGATAGTGATGTTACCAATGTGAATGATGTTGTTAGTACCACTATGCCTCTAAAGATCACTTGAATCCCCATCACAAAAACAATGTGGCACCCCAGGATTGATGAGTAGAGGAGGGATAATGCATAAATACTTGAAGGAGTGTGATCCAAGAGGGACCATAAAATATCTAAATTTGTATAAACTAGTGTTGATATTTGGATAAATGTTTATAAAGATAATAGCATTATGGGTGAGCCATAAACTCAAAAAAATATTGAGGGGAAGAGAGATCATATCATTTGATATGCCACAGAGATCATTCCAATGATTCTAGGCATTAGTAAGAGATATACCTTCCCAGATGGGACCAATACCCTATTTTGTGATGATGTCCCAAACTGTCCTAGTGAAATGGTAATGTACAAATAGGTGATCAATAGATTCAAAATTGTTATGGAAGAGTAAGAAAATATTTGAGATAAACCAACCTCTTCTTAGGATGTTATCCCAAGTTAAAATCCTATTGTGTAGTACAAGATAGAAATGCAACTTAGTTTTTGGGGGAGTATTGAGCTTACAAAGATCCTTCCACCACTAAGGGGTGTCTTCAGTGAGCCATTGTTGCCTAAGTGCTTTATATCCTAACTTTACCAAATAGTGACCACCTTCAAATTTATAAGACCAACATAATTTGTTCTCCTTCCTAGTGAGTTTTATGGCATTTGTGATCAAACTCATACTATAATTCTCCCATAGTATATCATTTTGTTCCTCAAGTCCCACAACCATAGTAGTTTTCTAGCTTAATTTCCATATATCAACCAAGTTTCTATCATAAGCATCAGCCAACATGTATATGTCTTTTTATGTAAAATCACCTTCAAAGTGTCTAGAAATATAATATCACTTGGAATACCAAAGATATAATCTCTACCTATAATGATCTTTGACCCATCCCCAAGGTCCCATGCAAGAGAATATTCAATGATATCAATGCTTTGGATGATAGATTTACAGAAAAGAGATCCTCTATAGTGCTTCTTTGGTTACATACAAATCCAATCCAACATGGATAAAGGCTAAATGTATTTCTAGAATAAAATAGTCTGTCATAACCCTCATTTGTTGATCAGATTCTAAGCCCCTTTTGTAATAAGAGCCTTGGAGAAACAATACAAATACTTTAGTCCCCATCCCCCAATAGAATTTTGTTGTGCAATTATGCTCCATTTAACTAAAGGGATGCTTGTGTTCTCCTTATTACCAATCCACAAAAAATGTAAATAATTTTTTCTAATTTTGTTGAGAATCATCCTAGGGAGAAAAGTAAGGGATAACCAATAGACCAGAATGGCCTCCAGAATAATTTTAATTACTACCAACCTACCATCTATATAAATCCATCTATTACACCAAAGGGTAATATGCTACTTTAGTTTTTCAAAGAGCCAAATCTAGTCATTTGCTCGATAATAATTTGACTTCAAGAAGAAACCTTGATAATTAATGTAGGAATCATAAGGTGTGGAAAATAACATCTTAAGAATGAGATTCCTAGTAGCAAGGGAAGTATGGTAGAAATAGATAGAAAACTTTTGCATGTTTATGATCATACCCGTTATAGCCAAAAAAAGATTTAAAATCTTGTCCAAACATTTTACTTCTAAAATATAACCATTCCCAAAAATGAGGATGTCATCAATGAAAAGGATATGTGATAAGTTTAAAACAAAAGCAATCTTCACACCCAAAATATTTCTAGTGCTCCTTTCATGGGAGATGTGATGGCTAAGGGCTTTTACAATGACAAGGAAAATCAATGGAGAGAGAGGACATCCCTGTCTAAGACCATGGGATGGGGTGAAAAAAGTTGAATTTGAACCATTAATAAGGATCATAAAAGAGGCAGATTAATAGCAGTCCTTTGTCTAATTAATGAAAGTAGGGATAAAACCCACCTGGGTGAGGATAAGATGGAGATATAACTAGTTTACACGGTCAAATTCTTTATAAATATCAATTTTTAGGAGAAAATATGATCGATCTTTAGTTTTGATGGTGTGTAGGGCCTCTTGAGTGGTGCCAATGGCATCATGAATGAGACGGTTGTCCAAAAAACCAAATTGTTCAGGGGAGATATGCTTGGACATAATGGGTTTTTGGTGAGCAGAAATGATTTTAGAAATAATATTGTAAATTTAGTTACACAAAAAGATGGGGAGGTAATTCTTAAATCTCGAAGAGTGGTCTACTTTAAGGATATTGGTAATGAAAGTGGAAGAGAAAGGAGCATGGATTTTAGTAGACATACAGAATTCCTCCACCATTAGGTGGAGATCATTTGCAATGAGGTCCCAGAAACAAGGATAGAATTCAACCATCCACCCATCCAAACTAGGTGCCTTCCCTTGATAAAAAGTAAGAAGGGTTTTGTGGAGCTTATCCAAGGTGATCAGTTGTAATAAGACAAAACTTTTCTATTTGTCAACCCAGCCATCAAATAAATATGCCACTACCATGATGTCCCTATTATTTTCCCATGGTGGCTCCATGTAGATGCTATGGTAATGGAAATAATAGACCTGTAAATTGATGCAAAGTCTGTACATTCCATCCCATTTTTATCTTTGACATACCAAATTGAGTTCGTTGCCCTCCATATCATAGCTTGTCGATGGAAAAAAGTAATGTTGTCATCACCTTCCTTGAGCCAATTTATCCTAATTTTCATCCACCATTTTGATTCTTTCAAAGCTAGCAATCTAGACTTTTCCTTTTCCAATAGGTCTAGTTCCAGTGATGTATCTACATGAAAGCTAGGTGCATGGAAATTACTAAGACAATCCTTGATTTTTTCTTCCACCCTAAGAAGTTCTTTGTTACTCTCCTAAAATTTAATTTTTCCCAGTCTTTGGTAGAAACCTTGGCCTTGAGGAGGTTTTGTTATAGACAAATCATAGCTAGCACACCCTGATTAATTTAATAAATTCCTCATATTGCATCTAATGTGGATTGAATTTGAAAGGACTAGGGGGTTGTTTAACACCCATAACCATTTCCAACTAGATAGGGTTATGATATAAAGTGTAATGCTTTAATGTGGAAGCTTTATACACATTGATGTGTAGTAAGAGTGTCTCCTTGATTAAAAAAATGATCCAATCTCTTAAAAACACCCTGATATTTAGTGATATGGTTTAACCAAGAGGGTTCCACAATAGTGGGAGCAGCATCCATTAAGTCGTGTTGGACCATGTAGCTCAAGAAGTAATCCACCATACTATCTACTCTGGCAAAATTGCCCCAAACTTCAAAATGGTAAGTAGTAAATTTTAAGCCCCCCAAGGATGAGATGTGGTGACCAAAGGATGCTAGAGTTCTCTAAATCCTTCTAGAATAGAAAATTATTGTGTGAGGGTGCATATACATTTAAGATATCTTTTTCTAGATTGAGCTCCCTAGAGAAAAAATTCCCATGAATATAGTTTGTATTAGTCACAAAGGATCTCACATCCCAGGAGGAGTTCTAACTAATGGTCAGTCCTCTAGATCTACCAATTGAACAGCTAGCCATAAAATACCAATTTGGTAAATATTTTTTTAGGTGCCTCATAACATCAACATCCAAGCACATGGTTTCTTGAAGAAGTAATACACAATGTTTTTTCTTGTAAACTAACCTCTTTAGGGACCATTGTTTTGAGGTCATTCCAATACCCCTAATATTGTGGGATGTGATGATCATCTAATAACCTATTTAGGGGCTACTCTACTAAGGGCCCTATGAATAGTGAGTTGTCTATCAGACAGTACCTCTCTTTCAGCCTCATATTGAGCATGTGAGATATTTGATCATCTACCCCTAACTACCTAAGGTATAGTAGATGAGGATACCTCTAAACCAACTGAGTATGAGAAAACCCTAAAGTTTTGTTTAATATCCCTAGTAAGTGATATAGTCATATACCTCTTAATTGTAGAAATGGTTGTAGAATTGTGTAAGAAGAGTTAATATTTAAAGATATCATACCATGCTCCAAACACCCACCAAAAAAATTAATGTGGGATGAAAAATCATGTATAACAATTTGTATCTATCCACCTGCCATAGTATGAAGGGATGCAGTTAGCTTTCCCTTGTGACCTAATAAATTAGTGGAGTGATTAATATGATCTACAAGTGTGTAAACCTTCTCATCTTTGACCATTAGTGTATTATATAAAATAATAGAATTATGAGTGCCAGTATCTTCTAACTAGGTAGCTTCAATATTTGCAACTAGTGTTCAGAGATTTATAGTATCTTGTGTGTTCTTGCAATCGATTAAGGAAATTGGAAGTTATAATAAGGTGAAGGGGGGATGGTGCAGTACCTAATATGACATATGGATTATATGTTGGAGCTAAATCTATGTAGTGTGAGGTCGTAACTGGTTCTAATACATCCCCCTATTCTAACATGATCATTGATCTCCTAATGTGATCCAAAGTAGTAGGACCTATGATCAAATTCTCATAATGTTTACCCTTAGTAAACATATTTTTGGAATCCATACCCCACTGCACAAAATCCATATCATATATCATCCTTAAAACATCAAGTGAATGTACGGGAGTAATTGAAGAGGCTAGATAGCATGTATCTTGCATAGAATTTTTAATCCCTATCTTCAACACCATCCTTGGTCCTTGAGTGATCAGAGAAAGATCGATATGTGCACAATGTGAATTCCCTATAATCATAACAAGTGTAATATCTGAGGATAAATTAGTCAGACATTTGCATGCTCCCAATGTGTCAACCAACTTTATGCCCACCTCAAGTTTAATTCTACTCTAATCTATCAAAGTTGTAATCCCTAATCCTTTATGAGATATATCTCCACCCTCCATAACCATAGTTAGAAGGTTCTTCTACTACATAATGTGTTTTTCACCCTTATATCCTGTATCAAGTGTAGACTTTCAATGATCCAAGAAGGACTTTAAATGACCGTAGACATGGTAAAGTGAGCACCTTAAAGGAACATTCTTTTAGTCTAAGATTTGTTTGTAGTGAAGGTCCCCTAACACCATCTCAATGTAATTAGGTAGTCCTTTGGTAATATCCATTTTCATGCAAATGATGTCAATTGTAGTATTCTTATACTCAAAGGTCCTAGGGTCTATTTTGAGATATTTTCCAAGATTTTCATCAATAATCTTAAGGAACTAGGGCTCTCACATTTCAAGTAATAAAACTGATATTTTGACCCATAGTGCCATATATTTGATGTGCTCTCAATTTGGGTCAAAACATGCATGCCATATAGTTGTCAATAGTGTATCATTCCTTAGAACTAGGGTTTACCTAAGGAGATCTTCTATCGATCCTCTATAGAATGGAAGACACATTGATGAAGCACCTTACCCCTCTATGAATTATAGGTGTGTGATCCAAGATATTAGACCATGTATTTTGAACCCACCTAAGGAGATTTAAATCCTTAAAGACTCTATCCTGGAAACATCCAATGAGGGCCTATTTAGTATAGAGAATGACCTTTTCTTTAAAAAGACATTGATCAATGACTACATGAATGGTGTATGGGAGAATTTTAAAGCATTTTTGTTTTTTTCTCCATGAGGGTTTCCCAATCTATTATGCTTCCTAAAAGGTGTGTTGATCTAAAGTCATAATATTAGTTTGCTTACCTGTGTGTACGTTATCCTATCTTTGAAGTGAATTTGTAGGGTATGCCACAAAGTCCCAATGGCATATAGTTGGATCATCTAACATGGGGTGAGAAGATAGATCAATATTCATTGCAAACATTTGTTGTTTAAATTCCCTATGGAAAGGTGTTCCTTAATCTATTAGTAGGTTGTTTTTTATCTAACAATAGTCCCCAAGTCCCTTGGAGTTCTCTTTGAAGGTAGTATAGGATCCTATTGGATGTCAAAGGGTTGAGCCCTAGTTTTTGTGTTTTCCCATTTCCACTCCCTCTCCCTCATTGTTTCCTATCATATATATATATATACACACACACACACACACACAAAGTATCCATACCATAGAATGATACATGTAGTGAAAAATGGAAACTACAATGTAAAACTACTCGTTATGTTCTTATTGGAGGATATTTATTCAAGAGATCACTTGATGGCCAATTACATTGATGCATAAATCATGAAGAAGATATAATATTACTATTAGAAGTGTATGATAGTGCATGTGATAGTCATTTTAGTGGCAAATTTATGTCCCACAAATTATTATGACAAGGTTATTACTATCCTATAATAGAAAAGGAATGTCATGAATATACAAAACATTATCCATAGTATGAAAAGCATAATAATCTTAATCATGATCCATCATATGAATTACAACCCATCATGTCACCTTGGCCATTTTCCTTCTAGGGGTTTAATTTAATTAGATAAAATAAATCTATAATTATAATATGGTCACCAATTCATCATTACTGCTACAGAATAATTCATGAAATGAGTGAGGAAATACCATTAAAATTTAATATAGGTGAAGATATCTATCATTTCTTAATGACACATGTTACTTCAAGATTTTGATCTCCATCAACTATTATTACAGATAATGGATCATCTTTCAAAAAAATAGGAAAGCAATTCTATGCAAAATATAAAATTTGTCACACATTTTGTACACAAGGTAATGGTCAATCACAAGTTACAAATAAAACTATTATTAATATTTTTAGTAGAATAGTTACAAAGCATGGAATAGATTGACATAATTAGATTCTTTAAATACTTTAGGTATATCACAAAAGTGTGTGTACACTGACAAATGCATCACATTCTCATGTTTATGATATAGACGCAGTATTACCACTTGAATTAGACATTCATTCTTTATGATTATCTCAAAGAGATATAATCAAAGATAATGAATGCCGAGAAAAGAAATTACATGAAATATAAATGCTTAATTGTAAGCATAGTCAAGTTATTAAACATCTCAAATTATATCAAGATCATATCAAGTGTGCATATTGAAAAAAGGTTCGCAAGCAAGAATTTCAAGTGGGAGATTTAGTGTTTAAAAAAACTAAAAAAATACAAATGTAGATAAATAAAATAAAGTAAAATTCAAACCCAATTGGTTGGGTTAATTTGTCATTATATAAAAAGTGGGTACAAGGGCTTATTATTTATTTACAAAATAAATAAAATTGGTGAAAAACTATATGAATATTGTACACTTACACAAAAACTATACTTGAAATAATTAATCACTTATAATAATTAATTATACATAGCATCTCGGTAGTTTCATCATGTTTTTTTCTTGAACATGTGATCTATTTGATCAATTATTCTAAGCCCTTGGATCTTATTGATTTTTTGGTCTTTTAGCTCTCTTTTTCACTTTCTAGATCTAAACAGTCCAAAACAGTGATTTATTTTTTCATTTATCTTGTTGTTTTCACTCATTAAACTATATTTTGTGACAAGGACAATATTGATAATTAAGGGAAAATAATGGTTTCCATTACTATCCTAAGTTCTTCAATCTTTTCCTATATAAATTTTCATATGAAAATAAAAAACTAATCACATAAAGCCTTAATACTATCAATTTCTTGATATTTCAATCAGTTACAATATGCAAACTAGTAATTATTCATGCAAAATATTGATTTTCCTATTATATATTGTTCATACATGATACATACTTCAACAAGTGGACATTTTATGAGATGAGGATGTACAATATTTCCTCTACATATATATTTTGATCTCACGTGATTTCAGCTACAATCATATATAGTTAGGGCATCTTGTTCAAACATGAATGCTATCATTTCTAGTGCTAGCATATTCTTCACATTGATACATGTTATGGATTGTTTAGATACCTCTCCTTAATCCTACTTTCAAAACCTTGGTTATTACTAATTTTTGTATTTATTGTTACAAAATATATATATATATATATATATAATTCATATATTTAAAAAATCCAAAATTAAGACTTGAGCATGATTAGATATCTTTTTGACATCAATGGCATATGTTATTTATCTCATGATTAGTAAATAAAATACTTTTTTTCTATTACACATGTATTCCACCTGTATTCATGGGTATTATGTAGGACACACGTATCTCACATGGACTAAGATGTTAGGTCTACCCAATAGCCTTACTAAACTGGGGGTATATTTTCCATAGATTACAATATTTACAAGTGTTATAATTATATAATTCTCATACTGCTAATCTCTATACACTTTTAATATTTTCTTGATAACATTTGTATTTTACATTATATACACATGGATATATTATTTTTGAGTATATGATCACATTACATATAGATCGTGTAGGCTATATTTCTAGTTTTGTACTCCATTGAGGCTATTACTTGTACAAAGTAGATTAGAATTAAGATCTCTAATTTTTCATAGTCCATGAGATTGAGAATGATATTTTTTAGAATAAACTATGTAAAAAAATTTAGATAGAATCATTTCAAATCACCATCCATGATTTAGCTTTAGGAAAAATCATCCTAAGAACGATAAACTAGTTTCCTTATATATATTAGATTTTATTTCTCTATAGTGTATGGCCCTTGGTCTTTTTATGCAATTTTTTTGAGCATCTATATGGTATCTTGTTTGGTATGTGGGACATTTGAACATGTCAATTAGCTATGTCCCTTGGTCTTTTATTTTGTGTAACATTTGAACATGTCCCTTGTATGTGCTCCTTGGCTTTATTGTATGACATTGTGATCATTGTGTTTGTGTGTTTGTTGATCTTGTTAATTTTAATAAAATTCATGATCCATATAATGCACTAACTAATGCATAGGATACTAATTTTACATTTTAATACTATGAGCTTATTTAATATATTTATATACACTTTGCCTCATATTTTTACATACATAATTCAAGTGATACATAGCTTACTATGTTGGCACACTTTTAACATATGCTACATTATTCAATGATGACATATTAGTATGCATGATATAGTTAAATTTTCTTTTGAGATGAGTTACTTTCATGATACATTCACCCACCTCAAAAGGGGGGCATTTTAGTAGACTTTTCATAATGAGATAAGCCTTTTAAATAGCATAAATAAGTTTGAAGTACAAAATACCTTTTCAAAGGTTTTAGAATGGTTCAAAATACAATCATTGGCATAGATTATGGAGGCATATGCCATGCATAGGCACTCACATTATAATAACAAAAGTACATATTCATACAAATTTGGGTGCATGATACATATTCATGCACAAGCTTCAAAAAGTACAAAATTGCTTCTACATAAAATATTTATAATCTACATTTATCAATGGGGGCATGATATAAATTCATGAATACTATGTAATTTTTTCAAAATTTAGAGTACATGATACATATCGATACCATGCTTTTCAATATTACTTGTTATCTATTGACATGGTAGGAGCATGGATTTTCTCCATTCTATTTTGATCATGCATTTAATAACCAAGAAAAAAAAGTGAAATTTGGTTCTACAATCCATCTATAGTGGTTGATTCAATTAAAGTGCATAATTCATAACTTACAGGTTAAGTGCCCTCTAGCATTATTGCTTGTAAATCCATTATGGATTTTAGCTTGTTTAACCTCTTGAGTTTATATAGACCAATAACACAAATCGAGGTTTCTACATCCCTCAATGGATTTTATTTTCTATATAAGTCCAATTCAATTTGGGTTATCTCACCCTCAAATCATCCATTGGTTCAACTAAGGAACCGACTTCTCCAAATATTGCATGGGAGGCACCAATTCTCTAAAATTTCAAGGAAGCATCATATCCAAGTAAAGTTACAAGAGTAACATTGGTTTCATACTCATTATTTTCAATATTTTTAAATTCATGTTACATTTTAATTTTAATTTTACATATGAGCATTAACCAGTTTTACATCATTGTAGGATTTTCTATGGAACACCTTGCATGATTTGGATCTTCTCCCAAATGCAAAGTGTGTTGTATAGACTTAAGTATTTCTTTCCTTTACTCTAGTAATTTTATTTTTATACTAAATGGAGGTAAATTAAGTCACTCAAACTTAATCATGAATACTTGATAAAATTAGTTTTGGCCTTATTTCACTTTAATTACCTTGAACACTTAATCTAGATCTATTTCACCACTTCACTCTATCTTAAGCATGTATATAGACCTATTATTTTCTAAATTACAGTTTGACACCTATAAATATGTTCTAACTACCAAAAAGCCCTCTAAACCTCTATATGGACATCCCTAAACACAAAATTCACACGTTTCTCTTAAAGACAAAAATGTCATATGGGAAAATAGTGGCAAACATTTGTGACCCCTTTAAGAGCATTCTTATTCTTAGCACTTTTAACAGTCACTTTTCAAAATTGGACTCTCCCTTACAACTTGGTCCATATTTTTAGGATAGGTAGCATGAATTTTTCCCTTTTTAGGCTGATATAAAGGCACACTTAAGTCACATATTGTACCACTTGACAATCTCAATACGGAGGCACACTTACATTACTACACATTGAGCAAAGTTTCCTACCTCTTTTCAATTTTGATTCTAATAATTTGAACCGGTCCTTAGCCAAGTCAAAATGCTATTTCATCCAAACCAAACTACAGCATGATCAAGTATTCAAGATAATTCTAGATGTATTTATATAGTCAAATGAGCACAATTTCATAAAGCACTCTAAGTGGGAGAACTCCATGGGCATGATTTCCCTATTTAGAGTATTGAATATACAAGAAACATTCAATCATCATAGGGGTGGTTGGGGTCAACTTGATGTATAACACTCCCCATTTTTCTATTTGTAGGTTTTTTAGTCATCATAAGCCCTATTAGGGTTTCAAATTTGAATAAATCATTTGAAAGTCTTTCATACACTTTCAAAGGTCAAATATCTAAACATAAACATGATTTAATTTGCTACAAATTATCATGACTTGAGTTTCCTGATATTTATTAGAGGATAAGATTGACCAACTCAGATAAATAGTGGCAGACGATCCTTCCCATGTTGAACAATTTTATCCTTCATCAATTTTAGTCTTAGTCTATGGGCACTTACAAACTTAGTTTTTGTTTTTCACTTTCAACTATTTTTTTATTTCACATATTCAACACATAAACAATAAACAACTAACTTTTCAATTTTTTTCATAGCTAGTCTTATTTTATTTTATTGCACTTTGTCAATTTTAGTATTTTGCTTTGATTCTACTTGTCACAAGTTGATTTACAACATTATGCTTTTATTCTATTCAATTTATTTGAATTAGCGTTAATCATCACAATAATTTAAAATTATGACAAAAACACATTTTATTATTGCTACTTATATGACATAATCCTTACCTACTGCATTATTTATCGAATAGATTGTTATACCTTTGCCGGTTATAATTAGATCAAGGTGTTTGTAAAGCAAGTCATTTGAGTGACTATCTTTCTTTGCTTCATAATATATTAACTCTAGATATTTCAGATTATCCCTTACCTATGAGTTTTGTAACTCCTAAATTCACATTATATGATGGTAAAGGTTATCTATATCAATACATAAGATCTTTTCACACAACATGCTTATATTATGCATCTAACAACAAATTGTTGACTAATTTATTCCCATGCAGTCTTAAGGACTATGTTTTGTGATGATTCTATGATCTCTCATTCTAATCAATTAAAACATTCAATCCTTTTTCCAACCATTTTTTAGCACATTATTTGATCAATATCAATAATAAATTATTTTATGCACAAATTATATAATTTAAGCAAGGATCCAACGAACCAATCAGTAACTATGTGCTTATGTATAAGACTATGTTTTTTAAAATGAAAAATCCTATGGATAACATTGAATATAATATATCTTAAAGCAAAACTTGCTCACCCCTCTCCATGAGTCTATTATGTTCAATAACTTCAAGTCATTTGATGAGATATGCCATATAATTAGAGATCAATAAGTTATGCTCTTAGATTTAAATTAGCTCAAATATTTTCCTAATGCTATAATTATATCAACACAATTTTTCAAATCAAACCAAGTTACAAGACTAAAAACCAATGATTAAAATAATGAGTTAAATCCAATAGTTAATGCAATAACATATCCTACTAATCAGCTTGTCCTATTTTATCCACAAAGGAGGCAATTTTCAAGATTACCTCAACCTCCTCATATATTATTAGAAAAGTTACTAGAGTGTAACCTTTTATATCTCCCTCCCCTACAATAGGTTGATATGAGCATGCCTACACCTAATGGATATGATAGTAATTCATATTATGATTATCATCAATGTGATGAACATTCCACAAATAAATGTTTTATGTTATGGCATAAGATACATGATTTCATTAATGACAACATTATTGAGATTAGTACACCTATATGTGACTCAAGGCCACAACCAAATAGGAGTGTAAATTTGAAAATATTTTCCAATCCCCTTCTAAATCATGAAGCAATAGAAACTACGAATACTGTTGAGGTTCATATGACATATAATGTATATTTTCCTCCTTCAACATATGATCACCCATTGGATGGTATTTTTTTTACACCTAAAAGCATAATTATACAAAATACTACATTTATATTTGATGGCAGTGAGATTGTAGATGATGATCTTAACTATACAATATTATTTATACAAGCATACATTGATTCACAACCTATAAAGTGTCATGGCAGATAATGGTTCAAGTGAAAACATTTATATAATGACACTTCATCATACGCTTCGATACACATATTAAGATATTTACCAATAATAAAGATCATCAATGGATTTGATGGCAAGGAACACCTTCTCAAGAACATTTTGACACAACTAAAGGTTGGTTTCTTAATAGTTACTACCTTATTAATAGTATTATCAAGCACAAGGGTATTTGATATGTTCTTAGGATGCTCTTGGATACACAAGCTCCATGAAGTATCATCTTCCATACATAGATGTGTCAAAAATATACATGGAAATCAGGTGGTCATAGTTTTAGGGGTTCTATATGAGTATCATATTCAACTAGAGATATGTGATCCTCCATCCCCACCACCAACATAGTCAGTTATGTTGGAGAGTTTTCAATGATTTCATGGTGATGCCATGAAGGTGTCCTAGTGAGTTGATGGAGTGCCATTTTAGCCTAAGTAACAATGACAAAGTGTGCAATGTGCTTGTCCTGGTATTTTTAAAGGAGGCTTGGTTGATCTTCAGTTTTGGCATGGCTAGAGATGTTTAGGGATGAGTATGGAGTATTGATCATGTGTAAGGGGTTTTATAATGGGTTTTATCTACTTTTAGTACTTGTGTGCATAAGTAGATTTCATCTAATTGATCATTTTTTTCATCTAGACATTTTGGGTCTAGTGGTAGAAAATCTGAGTAGGTAATTTACTGACATCACCATTGCTACATATGGATGAGTTAGGGAGAGTTGGTCATATGGTTATGATCACATTAGTCCTTAGTTTATCTGCACTAATTCTCAATTCATTCACCTAAGCATAGTCAAAGATATGTGGGTGAAAATTTGGGCCCTCGAGCATTTTGATAGTGTTTTATATGTTTAAATAGTGCTGAGTAAGCATGTTGATGATGTCAACATTCACATGCATAAAGGTTTTATTATGAAATGGTCACATGGGTTTGTTTATTAAGTTGCTTAGTTATTATTTTTAAAATCTAAGGTCATGTACCTAAGTGTGACAAAATATATGCAAGTGAAAATTTGGGCTCTCAGACAATTTGATATTCTTTTCCCATACATAGCCAAATTTGCATGAAGTAAGAAAGAGTTGAGTAGGTATTTTGATGGTGGCATATCTCACACATGTGGATGTTTCAAGAAAAGGTTATCATATGAGTTTTTTAAATTTTATGTCTATTTGATTTACATTAAAATTTATATCATGTGCTAATGCACATCAAAAGATATGCATGTGGAAAGTTGGCCTTTCAGGCAGTTCTTGACATAGTTGGCTCTATGGTAGAAAGAAATCTGAGTGGGAATTTTAATGGTGTTATATCCTCCACATGAGAAGGTTTGATAATTATTTTGACACATGGTTTTATTTTCCTATGTAAATATATCATATGGTCCAAATTTGAGAACATGTAAATGAGCACAGTAAAAACTATGGAGGTGCAAAGTTGGCCTTTTAGGCAGATAGCAATGGTCCCCACACTTAGCCATTTCTAAAAAAAAGTTGAATTTCAAGATAAAACAAAGATAAAATAGATTTTGGGAGTTCATACATTGAATATATATGATGGGTATCAAGTAAAATAGGTAAAAATGTTTGGTGGTTAACAGAGTTAAAGATCATGACCAAATGAAGATCCAACGGTGTATGAGTGATCGTACAGGAATGATCTAATGATGCATGTTGAGCAAGATGGTAAGAAGTGTTTAAGGTTTAAATATAATAAAAGGTACATGATAAGTATCTAATGATGAGTGGGTATTCATACTGATTAATCAAATGGTGCATGTTGCATGATAGAGACATGACTAATCTGTAGAGATCAACGCAGCATGTTGAGTCAAAGTTTCCAGATTGCACAAGATGAGGTCAAAGTGACTAAGGTTTAATGTTTGAGCATTTGTGCCTATGTGTTAAAGATAAAACATGATTGATTATGTGTATTTTATCTGACTAGTGAGGATAGGAGATGTGATCATAATGTTTGAAGTTTAATTGTGACTGTTTGCATTTTAATATTTGAATTTGCAAAGAAAAAACTAGTGCTCTATATTTTGGCTATAAATTTTGATTCAGGTAGAATTTTCTCATGTTTTAAAAATAAAATATGAATAGAACTCCATGTAACATATAATGAACCTAATTTAAATATCTTTAAGTGTGTACATTCTAATATATTAATTTTCAAAGTTGAATATATGTTCGTCCATGGACTATATGTGACCCAAGAAGATTGTTCGAGTTTATGTTGATATCGTTTCAATGTTTAATTTTGACTTAGATATTTTATATTTTTTTATAATCCATAAGGATGATCTATTATCATTTTTAAGGTTTTTATAATCATATTCATTATGAACAAAGGTTTACAAGTTGAATGTGTATTCGTTCATGGCGGTTGTGTGTACAGAGAGTTGTTTGAGCAAATTATGCTTCAACAGAAGTGTACTGTGATGGATGTTGACACTTAATAAGGACCTATGTATCATTTTTAATGGTTACATGCATTTTTAAAGTGTTCTTATGTTTTATTTTTCTTGTATAAGTGTCAAAGAGCTAAATGGGTCTCCATACATTTAGGCCTATTTGAAAGTAGATTGTGCTTAAGTGTGACCCATGTGAGATGCTTTAGGGATGAAAGAATGTATTATGGCTGAAAATCAAATATTATGATATTTTTAATTATTTATTTCTCTATAAATGGTGAAATCAAATGTGTTGGTTTCTAGGCTTGTGGGTGAGACTTGTGAAAGAGATGTGAAAGACTTGAGTATGATGAATGAGCATTAAAGCAAAGGATAGAGAAGATTTAGTGTACCTAGTGGATGGGTTGATAATCAAAGTAGAGTGAGGACTATGTGTATGTTTTATAGGTTATATTTTTTATGTTTTAATAGTTCTCTTATAGTTTGAGAATATGCAAAGAGGTCTGAGTGTGCATATGAGGACAATTTGAGTGAAGAAGGAGAGAGATTGTGGCATGCCTATGAGAGAGGCCTATATGAGATAAAGAGAGAGTTTTAATAAGGGTTAGATAGATAAGGATCCATCATCAAGTGTTGAAGACATCATTTTTAAGGTGGAGGTGTTTAAATGAGGTTCTAAAGGACTTGGTCTTTTATAAAGGTAGTTGATCCTTGTGAAATAGGTGTTTCACTAAATACCTTTAGTCAGGAGGATATGATAAAGGTTTGCCTATCTAAAGGAGTTAATCAATCTCTTATTTGTAATTTCTTATAGGATATTAGTCCATTTATGTTTCAAGTTTGAGAGTGGGTTTTATTCCCCATGAGGGTTTCCCATAGAAACTATGTGTTATGTGTTTGATCTTGTGTATGCATTAAATGAATGAGCTCTCTTATTAATGTTGCTTGATCAAGTTAATATTTGATTATTGTTTAATAGTTTGAAATAGATATAATTGTAATTTAAATATCTAGGCTCACTAATATACCCCCCCTCAATGACTATACCTCTAATAATTAGTATCAGAGCAGGTATTTCTTGCAAGTTTAACCACTAGAAGGTGGTCAAAGGTATAATGGTTGACAAAGAGGTTGTGGCTTGTCTTCAATATAAACTAGAATTTGCTATATATCAAATGTCAATTTGAGCATGGATGTTATGAATATGCAAGTGAAAGATTTAGAAGAAATAGTAAAGAATTTGTAGGTCATGATGGGTAATGGTCACAACCAAAGGGAGGAACAATTTGAAAATAAAGTCATGACTGACTTAGATGTGCTCTTATCCAAGGACAAAAGGGATTTTATCTCCACCAAAAGGGTCAAGAATGAAAATTCATAGACAGGTAATGATCAAGAGAAAAGTAGGTCAAATTTAAAAGATGTCTTTAAAGGGTACTACTTCTCCTACAATTAATTTAGTCATAGATATAGAGTTTGTGCTTTCTCTCTAGAGATCAAAAGGAATCTTATTTGCTATAATTATAACCAACAAGGGCATATAGCCAAAAACTACAAAAGAGCTTTTTAGAAAAAGGATATACAAGACTAAGTCTAAGACTAAAAAAGAAAAGAAATAGAATTTAAGCAGCCCACCAAAGGAAGAGTCAATGTTTGTTCAATTAGCCTTGCATACTCAATAAGATGGGAACAAGAGATGGTTTGTAGACAATGGATGCTCAAATCATATGATAGGAGAAAAGATGTCAAGTTTATCTCTCTCAGGAAAACCAACCTTGGTTCAATGAGATCTGGGGATAATAAATCTACTAACATTATTGGCAAAGGTACTATGAGTTTGGATAATGGTCATTCTAAGACTGAGAATGACTTATATATGGAAGGTTTGAAACATAATATTTTAAGTGTAAGCCAAATGTGTAAGCAAGTAAATATTATAACTTTTCATGATGATGTTTGTGAAGTAAGAAAGGTTGGAAAATTAGTTGTAAATATTTATAAAATAGATAATAACATGTATGTATTCCATGAATCCAAGAATGAGGATTGATTCATGAGTTAATTGGAATAAATTTGGATTTGGCATTGAAGGATTGGACATATAAATTTGGATAACATGGTAAATATCAGTTCAAAGGGGTTGGTAAGGCATATGCCCAAGATTTCTAAGATTCCTCATTCTCTTTGCAAGGCATGTCTTCATGTGAAGCAAACCAAAAGAAGATACAAATCCAAAGAGTTATCCATTATAATTTATTCACACTTATCTATGTGGACCTATGAGAACCCAAATTATTCAAGGTAATAACTACTTCATGCTTACCATTAATGATTTTACTAGGATGACTTGGATAGTTTTCTTAAATAAAAATCAAAAGCTTTTGCAAAATTTATTGCATTCAAAGTTCTTGTAAAAAATGATAAAGGGTCAAAGATCAAGTATATAAGATCAGATAGAGGAGGTGAGTTTTGATCTCATCAATTTGATGATTTTTGTGAAAAATAAGGGATAAGGAGACAATATTCTACTTCTAGAACACCACAACAGAATGGTGTTGTTGAACGGAAGAATAGATTGTTCAAGAGATGAGTAGAACCATGCCTTAAGATTCTAAACTATCATATGGTTATTGGGAAGATACAATCAACACTTTAGTTTACATTCTAAATAGGTGTCAAATCATATAAAATAGTGATAAGACTCCTTATGAGTTATGAAAGAATTGAGTAGCTAATGTCAAATATTTTAGAGTGTTTGGGAGCAGGTGCTTCATCAAAAGAGATGAAGAGAATCTTGGAAAGTTTGATTCAAGGTATGATGAGGGCATCTTCTTAGGTTAATATTCTATCAATAATACCTATAGGTGCTTCAGCAAGAGACTTCACAAGTTTGTTGAAATTTTAAATGTAAGGTTAGATGAGACTAGTAGAGTCAAGAAGCCAAAATTATAAGTAAGTGACTCAATTTAGAATGTTGTTGCAAAAAATGATGAGTTATCTATTCAAATATATAAAAGAATAAGAAGAGGAGGAAGAAAGATGAGATTCTAAATCTCCATATAGAAGAATTTAGAAAGATCATTCAATCTCTCATATTATTGGAAATGTTGGTGTAAGGTTGCAGACTAGAAGGAGAAGGTTGATCAAGCAGAATCAATAGGACTCATATTTTATGTCCATAATTGAACCCAAAACATTCATGGAAGCTAGTAAAGATGAAATTTGGAATGGTGTAATGTATGAGTAAATTGATCGAATAGAAAATAATGAAACATGGGACTTAGTTCTTAGACCAAAAGATAAAAATGTGATAGGTACCAAGTGGGTTTTCAAAAACAAGATGAATGAGAAAGATGAAGTCACAAGGAAAAAGGCTATATTGTTATGTAAATGATATGCTCAAGTTGAAGGAATAGATTTTGATGAGAATTTTGTTCCTCTAGCAAGAATGGAAGCAATTAGACTCTTCTTAGCATATGCAAGCTTTAAGGGTTTTAAGGTATATCAAATGGATGTGAAATATACATTTTTTAATGGAAACTTAGAAGAATAAGTCTACATTGGGTTACCTAAAGTATACTTCATGTCAAGTAATAAACATTTTATGTGTAAACTAAAGAAGGCTCTGTCTGGTCTTAAACAAGCTCCTAGAGCTTAATATGACAGGTTGGATAATTATCTTTGGAGTCAATTTTTTAAAAAGGGAGTAGTTGATAGTAATTTTTACATTAAGACATAAGGTAATCATCATTTGATAGTTGTTGTATATGTTGATGACATAGTTTTTGGATCTGATAATGATAAAATGAGTAAAAAATTGCAAATACTATGAAGACTAAGTTTGAAATGTCAATGTTGAGAGAATTGTCTTTCTTCTTAGGAATACAAATTAATCAACATGATGTAGGGATATTCATTTCACAAGATAAATACATCAAGTATATGCTAAGGAAGTTTGACATGATGGATTATAAACCAATGGGTACTCCAATGATCACAAGTTTCAAGTTAAGTAAACTAGATGACTCACCAAAAGTTGATCAAACTTTGTATAGATCCATGATTCAAAGTCTTTTATACTCTACTACTTCTAGGCTTGATATCATGCAAGTAGTGGGTCTTATAGTAAGGTTTCAAGTTGACCCTCAAAAATCTCAATTAAAATTAGTCAAAATTATCTTGAGATATCTCAAAGGCACCATAGAGTATGGTTTATGGTATCCCAGGAGTTAAGAATTCTTTTTGAAATCTTATACAGATGCATATTGGGAAGGATGTGTGGATGATAGGAGAAGTACTAGTGGTGGGGTCTTCTTCATGAGGGAATGCTTAGTGTCTTGGCTAAGAAAAAATCAAGCCTTAGTGTCTCTATCAACTATAAAATCTAAATATATAGCATCTACTTCTTGTTGCACACAAGTCATGTGGATGAAATAAACTTTGGAAGATTATAAGGTAAGACAAAATGGACCTTGTCCTATCTATTATGATAATAATAGTGCAATTAGTGTCTCAAATAATCTTGGTATGCACTCAAAAACTCATCACATTCCTATTAGATATCATTTCTTGAGAGAATAAGTGAATAATTAAAGTGTTAAGTTGGAGTATGTGCCTACAAAATAGTAGCTTGCAGATATTATGAACAAACCATTATCAAAAGCTACTTTTAAGTATCTAAGACAAAGATTGGGTGTCATTTCCTTCTCTATGAATAAAAATAAGGACTTTCATAAAATATGAGTAACAGTTCATCAACTTTCTCCAAAAGTTTTTAAAGAAGTTATAGTGCAAATGTAGAGTTGGTGGTCATGGAAGTGTCTTAAGAGAGAAGGCTAGTAAGCCTTTATGGTGGATTATCATGGTGTATGATGATCTAAATATGATGAAGTGGTGAAATGAATCAAATATATTAGGGGGATCCCCTCTTAGATGTTTCATGGTGACTTCTCTCATTTTCAGTGGTTTGCATGTTCTTTCTTCATTGGTTGCAGTGCTTGGTTAAAGAGAGTGTTGACATGGAGGAAGAAGAAGTTGTCAAGGTAAGAAGAGGTAGGATCAAGGTAAGGTGGAGTTTTTACTATCTTTATAAGATGTTCCTCTCCTATTGGTATTCTTTTTATGTCCTCATGATCAGTTGGTGCCCACTTTATCATTGTGTCAAAGCGGAGGAAGTTACTATTGTGAGAGTGCTTGAAGAGAAAGAAGGTGAGTTGTATATTCATAAATGATGTTTGATGATATCAATGATAAAGGGGGATATTGTTGGAGAGTTTTAAATTATGTCATGAAGGTGTCCTGGTGAGTGAATAAAGTGCCTTGTTAGCCTAAGTAACAATGACAAAGTGTGCAATGTGTTTGTCCTAGTATGTTTGAAGGAGGTTTGGTTGATCTTTAGTTTTGACATGGATAGATATGTTCAAGGATGAGTATAGATTATTTATCATGTGAAATGGGTCATATAAGAGGTTTTTTATGATTTTTTTCCTTGTGTGCATAAGTGGATTTCATCTGGTTGATCATTGTTTTCATCTAGACATTTTGGGTCTAGTGGCAAAAAAATTGAGTTGGCAGTTTGTTGATGTCACCATTGCCACATATAGATGAGTCAGGGGGATTTGGTCATATGGTTGTGATCACATTATTCCCTAGTTTTTATGTGTTAATTTTTAGGTCATTCACCTAAGTATGATCAAATATATGTGGGTGAAAATCTGGGCTCTTAGGCATTTTGATAGTGTTTTCTATGTTCAAATAGAGTTGAGTAAGCATGTTGATGGTGTCAGAATTCATGCACATGAAGGTTTTAGGAGTAAATGGACACATGGGTTTGTTAAATATTTTTCTTAGTTTTTATGTGATAAATCCTAGGTCATGTTCCCAAGTGTGACAAAAGATATGCAAGTGCAAAGTTAGGCTCTTAGGTAGTTTGATATTGTTTTCCCATACTTAGATAAATTTGCATGAAGAAAGAAAGATCCAAGTAGGCATTTTGATGGTGGCATATATTACACATTTGGATGTTTCAGGAGAAGATGATCATATGGGTATATTTATTTTTATATCTATTTTATTTGCGCTAAAATTCAAATCATTCATTGAAGTGCGTCAAAAGATATGCATGCACAAAGTTGGCCTTCCATGTAGTTTTTGGCATAGTTGGCTTTGTGGTAGAAAGAAATCTAAGTAAGAATTTTAATGGTGTTATATCTCATATTTGAGAAGGTTTGTTAATAAATTTGACACATGGTTGGATTCTCCTATGTGAAGAGATCATATGGTCTAGATTTTAGAACATGCGAGTGAGTGTAGTAAGAGATATGGAGGTACAAAGTTGGCCTTTCAAGCAGATAGCAATGGTCCCCATACATAGTCATTTATGCACAAAGTTAAATTTTAGGACCAAAAAGAGATATAAAATCTCATGGTAGCTTTTAAAATTAAGATATATGGTGTGAATTAAGTCAAAGAGGTCAAAGTGTTCACTAATTAACAAATTTAAAGATTAGGACCAAAAGAAGATCTAACGATGTGTGGGTGATCATACAGGAATGATATAATAGTGCATGTTAAGCAAGATGGTAATAAATGTTGGAGGTTTAATGCTAATTAAAGGTATAAGATAAGGATCTAATGGTGAATTAGTGTCTTTACAGTTTGATTGAATGGTGTGAGCAGCATGATAAAGACCTGATTGATCCACATAGATTGACAAATTGCATTGAGTCAAAGTTTCTAAATTGCATGAGATGAGGTAAAAGTGACTGAGGTTTAATGTTTGAGAATTGGAACCTATGTGTTAAAGATAAAAAATTATCTATGCTGTGTATTTGATCTGAGTAGCAAGGACATGATATGCAAGCATAATGTTTGAAGTTTAAATGTGACCATTTGCATTGAAATATTTGAATTTGCAAAGAAAAAACTACTGCTCTATATTTTGGATATAAATTTAGATCCAAGAATAATTTACTCATGATTTAAAAATAAAATATAAAGAGGAATCTATGTCACATCTAATGAATATGATTTTAATATTTGGAAGTGTTTAAAATCAAATATATTAAGGTTTGAAGTTGACTATGTGTTCATGCATGGACTGTATGCGACCTTAGAAGCTTGTTCAAGCTTGTGTTAATGTTGTTTAAATGTTTAATGAGGAATTATCTATTGGATCATGTTGTATACTCCATAAGGATGATTTGTGTTCATTTTTAAGGTTTTTTTAATTGTATGCAATATGAATAAAGGTTTACAAGTTGATTGTGTATTCGTTCATGGTGACTGTGTATACAGAGAGTTGTTTGAGTGAATTATGCTTAAGTATAAGGGTATTGTGATGGATGTTGGAATTTAAGGAGGACCTATAGATCATTTAGAATGGTTTCATACATTTTTAAAGTGTTCCTATGTTTTATTTTTCTTGAAGAAGTGTCAAAGGGCTGAACGGGTCTTCATAAGACCTAAAAGTGACTTAGGCCTAATTGAAAGTAGATTGTGCTTAAGTGTGACCCACGTGAGATGCCTTAGGGATGAAGGCATGTACTTTGGCTAACAAGGAAATATTATGATCTTGTTAATTTATGATTTATCTATAAATGGTGAAATCAAATGTGTTGGTTTCTAGGCTTATGGGTGAGACTTGTGGAAGAGATATGCAAGACTTGAGTGTGATGAATGAGCATTGAAGTGAAGGACAAAGAAGAGTTGGTCTACCCAGTGGATGGGTTGATAATCAGATCAGAGTGAGGATTATGTGTATGATTTTTAGGTAATATTTTTTATGTCTAAATGGTTTTATTTTAGTTTAAGGATATGCAAATAGGTCTAAGTGTGCTTATGAGGATAGTTTGAGTGAAGAAGGAGAGAAATCATGGAATGCATATGTGAGAGTCCTATATGAGTTAGAGAGAGAGTTTGTGTAGGGGTTAGATAAATAGAGATCCATCATCAAGTGTTAAAGACATCATTTATAAGGTGGATGTTTTTAAATGAGGGTCTAAAGGACTTGGTCTTCCTTAGGGGTAGTTGTTCCTTGTGAAATAGGTGTTTCACTAAATACCTTTAGTCAGGAAGATAGATCAAGGTTTGGTGGTTTAAAGGATTTGATCAATCTCTTGTTTTTAATTTCTTATAGGACAGTAGTCAATTTGTGTTTTAGGCTTAAGTGTGAGTTATATTCCCCATGAGGGTTTCCCATAAGAACTATGTGTTATGTGTTTGATCTTGTGTATGCATTGAATGAATGAGCTCTCTTGTTAACATTTTTTTATCAAGTTGATATTTATTGATTGTTTAATAGTTTAAAAGGGCTGAAATTTTAATTTAAATATCTAGGCTCATTGATTTATACCTCTGACAATTTAATCCACCTATTTAGGTTCATTCTACGTAGATAATTTAGAACAAAGTTGTTGACTTTCCTAGAGATCATTACTTCAATTCCAATTACATCACAAAGTTATTCTGGAATCATAGTGGTCATTATCTACTCTATCACATCCTAAGCTAGTGTTACAAACAACTCATCACGTTCCAAAAAAACACAAGAATTGTGTTCCATAAAAAACACAAGCACATGTTTCTACTACTATGCAATGGATTCCATGGGATACTATGCTACCTAGAGTTACTCATCATATATAGGATCCTATGAGTTATGTTGATGATGATTCCATTACAACACAAGATCATTACCTCAATTCAAATACAAATACATATGATACTAATCACTCACAACATGTGATCATTTATATGCTTGATAAATGACCTACACATGACCATCCCCTTTATGGGATCATCGATTAGCACTTTTACATTTGAAAAATAGTTCAAAATAACAAAAAATACAAATATAGGACCTAAGCAAGACATCTTTGCTAGTTATATTATTAATTTATGTTATTTATCACATGTTGGTAGATTACATATCCATGTGTATTTCACATTATATATGAGAGAAATACAGGACATACAGGTTCACATGATATATGGATACATAGATGCAAGGCATTCTTATACCCAAAGGTCATATTAATGCTTGAGACATCTCATTACATAGGTTTAATTGATATAGGGTATGTCTTTTTATGACCTTTTCATTTATCATGTTGAGATATACATCATCGCTTAAACATGCCTTGCCATTTATTATATACATTATAGTGATACATTTCATGGATATGTTACTTTACTATGTTGTGACATTGACATAAATTGATAGTGTAAACTAGTTTAATTTTTTATATGTTTCATTAATGTTGTTTCATTTGCTATAGAGTAATCATTGGATATGTTTTTCTCAGATCTTACCTTAGTGTATGACATTTTATTGATTGATTTTTCATTATAAAATGTTTTCTTTGCTTGACTCTTGCCTTAGTTTATGACATTTTTTTAATAATTTTCATTGTATGATGATTTATTTTGTCCCTTGCTTTATTATAAAACTATTGATCATTGATATTTTCATTCTATGATTTCTCTTTTGCTTGGCCATTAACATTGTGTGACATTTTATTTTCCATTTTGTGTGCCCCTTAGTCTTGTGTGACATTGAGTGTTATTGTGTGCATCATGGCCATGACATTGTGTGTTTATAAATGGATAAGTATAGGATTATTTGTTGAGTTTGAGGTGTTGTGATCTGTATCACATATTTTTCAATAAGTGACATGATTCATAGCATGCACCTTCTTATATAGCTCATTATTTAGCACTTATATCATTGAAGGTTACTATTGTGTGCCTAATTTTTATATTTATCTTTACATGACACTTGTATGTCTTGCACTACATATTTCATATATGATTTGACAATCTATTCATTACTATGATGGCATATTATCCACATGCTCCTATATGATTATAGCTTTTTACATAACCTGATATAGTTAACTCTTATCTTTTCAGATGACTAATTAGTAAGCTACATTCTCCATCTCAAAAGGGGGAATTTTAGTGGACTTGTCACAGAAATTAAACCCCCATACACAAATATTTTAGATTTTTTGATAGATTACAGAGTTTAGAGTGTTCAAATCATAAAAAATGAAATTATTCAGAGAGTTATATTGTTCACATTATCATTTTGGTTTTGATATAGGATAGATATTTACATATTCAAATAAATTTGGGGGCATATGCACACATTTTAGAGAGAACATGAGTTATGAGTTTTTAAATACTTATAAAATGAGAGATTGTGTGGGCATATTTAGTAGGATACATTCCCATCTCAAAAAGGGTGCATCTTAGTGGGCTTGTTGTAGATATTAATCCCCCCATACACAAATTTCAGATTTTTGGATAGATTGTAGAGTTCATAGTGTTCAGATTATGACAAATTAAATGGTTTAGAGAGTTGTATTGATTCACATTATCATTTGGTTTAGATATAGGACATATATTTATAGATTCATATAAATTTGAGGGCATATGCAATGTTTATTCACACATTTTACATGGAACATGAGTTTAAGGTTTTTAGATATGTATAGATTGAGACAAATTTTATGGGTATTTACAATACAAATGCACACATTTTACAACAACAAAAGTTACAAGTTTTCATGTTTTTATGATTTGGGACAAAAAGAGATATAGATGTACGACACTTTATATCATGTCAGCACATATTGTATCAAAATATGTGGCATGGACATTGTTTTTGCACATATACACTATTATATTTTTCTATTATCGCATCGATGGTAATTAGAATTAAACACTTTAAATATTTAAGTTTCACTGTAACAATTGATTTTGCTAAATGATTAATGTGGTTGAGTTTCAATGATGCTCAACAAAATAATAATTACTTCACAAGCCAAACATATGGCTCTTAATTTCATCTTGAGTTTCAAGATTAGTTAAATGATTAGTGCGGTTTAAGTTCAGTGATGCTCAACAACCTAAGCACTACTCCCTCTTCATGAGGGTTAAAGTATTTATCTTCCCAACCCATGGCCTTGCATTAAAACATAAATTTTGGCATGATAACCCCCAATTCTCAAAATGCTTTAGCAAAAATCACAATTATATAATGTTTCAACAACAAAGCATCATCTTCAACACATCACAATAAAACTTGGGCCAACCACTTACATGGGTATTCATTCATTGCTATTAAATTTTTAAAAGTTTCATTTTAATTTTCATATATGAAAATTGAATCTTGCATGTTCAATGCAGGTTTTATTAGAGCAAGTTGTACATTTAGAGCCTCATCCATATGAAAGTGTGTTGTATACACTCGTGTATATATATTTGTATCCTTTTACTCTAAAATTATATTTTATTATGATACTAAAATAAATGGGGGCATTTTTAGATACTAAAGCATGGTATTATAAACTTGGTAAATGTTAATTTGAATTATCCTTACCATACATAATATGTGTATACACATAAATATCTTACATACCCTTCTCTCACATTTACATGTTTTCCATGGATATGACCTTGTCAATTCACTATCAATCACCTACATGAATTCTATAGTCTATGTGTAATCTATTTTAAAATCATACTCAACCTATTTTTATATCATCAAATAATTATTCATGTGTTTTAGATGAATCCATCAGAATCATACATATGTGGAATGTCAAACTCGATTGCTTCTACAAAATGTGTCCCCATGCCAAACAATGGTTAGTTTCCAAATTCAAATCTTCCTTATGGGTCAGAGTCTACATTTAATATGTTAGTGGTGTCAAAAAGCACCTAAATAGTCTCATATAAATTGACAATAGTTTTAATTGTATTCCCTATGTAAAAAAAATCAATCAATATTATTCTAACACTTACATATTCAAAGGGACTACCCTATTCATTTCAATTTAATAATCATTCACAAGGATCAGGTCCTAACTAAGTCTGAAACACATCAATCAAAGTAAAAAATTGTCATTTTTTAAGTGTTGAAGGCTAGATCATAGGTTGTGTATACATAATGCAGGGTTCAATTTAAGATGCTAGGATGAAAACCCATAGGTTTGTTTAGGTGAATCAAGTTCACTACCTTGGCAAATTAGAGTATCTAGAGGAGGTGGAAAATTACCCTGTTTGTTTTATATGATATTATGTCATCACACAACTACATGATGTTGAATGACTTCATGATATCAGGAAGCATTATGCCACCAGGCATCATTATGTCATCTGATGACATTATGTTACCAAGTGGCACTATACTTTTGGGTGGTAGTATGCCACCAAGTGATAGTTTGTTATCGTACAGTAGCACACCACTAGGTAACAACATGGTTTTTGGTAATAGCAAGCTATTAAGTGGCAGCATAAGGTTGGGCAGTAGTATAATGTCACACAGTAGCATGGTGACACTTGATAGTATGCCATTGGGTGATATATTACTTTCGCATGACACCATGGTATCATGCAATAACATACTGTCAAATGGCAAACATGTTGTATCATGCTAACATACTACCATGTGATAATACATAATCATATGGTATCATAGTATCATGCAACAGTGTCATGTTATCGTTAGGCATCTTATACTACCACATGTTATTATGCTACCATGCATCACTATTCTATTGCACATCATTATTCTATCATATAACTTGTTATTGAGAAATAATGTACCCTGCCTATCATTAGTCATGTCAACCGGTTGCTTTGATTCTCCTCCTTGATTATAAATACCCCTATAGTGCCCTCATTTTTACACTTTGATCAAAAAAATTCTCATCCTATGTTTTATTTTTAGGCTTTACCTACCTACTTCAATTCTATACCAAACTTTCAATGGCTTCTACATATATATAAACTCATAGTCAAATAGGGGTGATCCAAAACTATATTTTCAAGAATCTATTGTGTTTATTTCCTCTAGATGATGGAGCATCTATAATCCTATGTTGATTGGATTAATCAATGCGATCTCAGAGTCTTGGTGGAGATGCCTCAATATGACATGATGATCAATAATAACTCATTATGATCTCTGGTTGCTTAAATTAACCATAGTGAGAGTTGTTTCTATGTCTACTTTAATAAAAAAAATATATCCTTTGTCACCTCTCCATTAGATATCAATAATTTAATAGGCCTTCCACATTTCAATGCAACTCCTATTAGCACCAAGGTTGTCTTATCTGACATCAATAAAAATTACTTGGAGTTGGTCTACCACATGGCCATTGATCTAGCTGGTAAGTGTTAAATTTACTAATGAAATTAACATTTCTTAATTATTATTGAATCATTAATTATAAATAGTTTGATATCCTGATCATAATTACAGGTTTTCTATTTTCATTATAGATAGTCAAAATTAAAGGGGGGTCCCCATTAAAAAAATACTAATCCATTTCTCAAATCTATTATGCATTTATTTCAAGTGAGAATTATTTTGTAGGGAAGACCATCGTATATTCCCTTATGGGATGTTTACTATATTATTCTTTCTCTATTGTTTTATGTGATTCGTTCACAGTTATATCCAGAATGATTAGGGCAAAGATAAATTTTGCATTTTTTAAGGACACTTGCACTATATCATCTTCTAACTACATTTTGGCCTTGTATTTTGAGGCCTTATATGAAATTTAGAATACTACATTTCCCACTACCCTCCATTAAAAAATTAAATCTAATGCTTTATCTATCGAGGAACAGGAGGTAAGTTTAGTTTTCATAAGTCTCCTTTCTTTCTTTATATATATTTTAAATTTTAACATTTTTTAGACTATTATTTGTTACAGGCGAGAGTGCATGCTTATGACACAAGAAAATTGGTGGAAACCAAAGGTTAGTCTGCTCCAAAGGGATTTGGTGATACACAATCCACAAAGTCTTCATTCAATTCATTTTGAATTGCAAAATGCCCAAGAAGTGATTTTGTTTCATCTTTGCTTCCAAGTTCCCCCAAATTTCTTTTAATGTTTTTTCTTGTATTATTTGATGGAAAAAATAATTTTCATATTGGTTTTTTTTTATTTTTTAAGTTGACTCTCAAATTTTTGTCATTGAGGATTCTTCCATACAACACAATCAATGTTTGTCATTATAACTTTCTTTTTTATATAAAGTTTGTTATAATTTGCTAGTTAATTAACTAGATAATTTACTCTTTTTATAGGTGAAACCACCAATGTCTCTCCCACAAGAATAATGAGACGGAAAGATACAACTCCCATAATGAAAACAAGAGGGGAAGAGGCAACTTCATCAAGGATAATCAGAATGGAAGAGGTAATCACCCCGATAGGTAATAATAGATTCAATTTGAATTTGCATTAATTTTATATTTTTGAATTTATCAGTTTTGAATAATTTTTTTTGTAGTCCACCCAACATATGTCAGGAGATTGAGAAGTATGACACCACCCCCACCACCCATCCAAACTTAAAGAACAATAAAGAACATCTCTCTCCTTGCACAAAGTAGAAGAATACTACTGTCCCAAATTTCTTTGTTGGTAGTCTTTCGAGTGCACGAGGTCTTACATATTTTGCAATAAATTAATTTGGATGAAGAGTTTTTTGGGGTTGAAAGTGAGCCCTTGACTATTCATGGATTCAATCCACATGATTTTATTTAAATTGTTAATGTGCCTTCATAAGTGCCTTCTATGGCTACCTCTTCCCTAATTGCCCCACCCCACATTGATAATTTAAACATCTCTGATGATTCCATTACTAATTTTTCATTGGAAAATCTAGTTTCAAAAAATATGCTTGTCAATTTGAGGGAAGGCATTATTGAGGAATTTAATGATTTAAAATAATGGGAGATAAGGGCAAAATCACTTATCAAAAAAATTAATGCCTGTTATCACAACCACTCCCAAAGAGTGAATTTGTTTTCGCTTGTTCAAAATGAATCCTCAAAGATTGATGCTTTATTCCAGAAAGTTCAATCTAGATTGATCTCTGTTGACAATGTTTACAATGATAAGATTTTAGAGATTATAATAAATAGGTTGGAAAATTTAAATGCAGAAGCCCAATCATATTTCAATAAATGGGCTAAAAATATCAACCTTGTTATCATTGCACAAGCAGAGAAGGATAAAGCTATGGTAAGTTTTCATTGACTATAATGTGTATTTTTATTATTAAACTTTGTATGTGCTTGACACTTATATATTATTTGTTGATTGTAAGAAAAATATGAAAATTTGAAGCAAGAAGCACATCTTCTTAATGTGCATTTGAAAAATGCTCGTAAAAGTATCTCCTCAGTGATTGAATTGAAGGAAAAGCTTGTTATGTTAAATAAATAGAACAACACTTTGAAGAAAATAATTAAAGAGCATGGTATGGATCTAAGTATTTTATTGAAGAAAAAAATAGATGCAGATCCAACAATTCTTTCAATAGGTGATACAATGAACGAGGAGAGGGTTATTCTTGCACAAATGAATTCTATTGTAGAGGATCTTCAAAAGGAAGGAGTGATAATGGAGGATCCAAAGGCAGGTCAAGACATTGGGGTTTCCATGTAGGGATGGAAAACAACAAGGAGGTGGAGAGTCTCAACCAAAAAAATGTTAATTTATTTTAGAGTTTATTATGTTCAAAATGATAGTTTCTATAGTTTAAAATAGTTTCTATCATGTTTGTTTGAGAAACACTTGTTTTATTAAATTATATTTTACAGTTGTTCCAAATACTATAGTTATATAATTTTAATATATATATATATATATCATCAAGTTTATATATTGTATGGAAAAAAAGTAGAGTAAATATTCTATGAAATTATATTGTTCTAGTACTTGTAGTATTTAAATGCATTGTTATACTATTCTAGTTGTTGTAGCATTGAATGCAGTGTTATATTGTTCTAATAGTTGTAGATTTGAATGCATTGTTATACCATTCTAGTAGTTGTAGCATTGAATGCATTGTTATAGTGTTATACTATCCTAGTAAGTATAGATTTGAATGCATTGTTATACCATTCTAGTAGTTATAGCATTTGAATGCATGGCTATACTATTCTAGTAGTTGTAGCATTGAATGCATTGATACACTAATCTATTAGTTGTAGCATTGAATGCATTGATTGTAGTGGAATTTGGAAATAGGCAACCTCAATTATAGGAAAAATATTTCTAGTAGTTGTAGTATTTGAATATTGTAGTAGTAGTTATAGTAGTTGTTGTAGGAAAAATAGCCTATTGTAGAGTAAATATTCTATGGAATTATATTGTTCTAGTAGTTTTAGTATTTGAATGCATTGTTATACTATTCTCATATTTGTAGCATTGAATGCATTGTTACACTATTCTAGTAGTTGTAGCATTGAATGCATTGATTGTGGTGGAATTTGGAAATATGCAACCCCAAGTCCAACTATAGGAAAAATATTTCCTATATATTTGTGTAACGGTTCTAATATAAATGTGCAATAGAATAATTATTTTTATACTATTCTTATGCATGTATTAAATCTATGTATATGCTCTCCAAATTACTATTGTAGATAATTAAGATAATGAAAAACAATAAATCTTAATAATTGGAGTTTTAATGGCAAGAGAAGTGGTGTCCTATGGTGCATCATGTATGTCTAGACATAAGACTTATATGCTTCAATAAATGATATAAGTAAATGCTCTATACAATTTTAATTAGAATTATGATTACTACTTAATGAATGGCATACATTGCAAAGATATAGTACTATTTGAAATACACAAAATTGTAATAGGACAAAAAAAAATTTAATTCCAATGTATTGAATAAAATTCATGATTGCAACATGCAAGAAATAGATTATAGAATTTAATGTATTTAAAGATGAAATAATATGAAATATTTCAAAAAACAATAATTACTATACTTATCAAACTAAAAGTCAGGTAGCTGAAACAATCCTTGAGAAACTTGCTCATCAAAAGTGTGATTTGCATCTACCATGCCAGTGTCATATTCAGTCTCGATATCCTCATCCTCTATATTGATATCTGTATTAGTCATGCCTTTTTTTCAACTAGAGAAATCCATGTTGCCACTACTCTATCATATGGAAACTCTTCTCAGAATAACCTGAAACATATAGTCTCAAGCAAGTCTCTAGATTTTTATCTAATATGTTTCTAAGTTTTGAATTCATGATGGATAATGCACTAAAAACTCACTAATATTACATAAAACCAAAAATCATTATTTGATCAAGTTCATATATTCTGAAATATTCACTAATACTTTCTTTTAAGATGCTACTTGGATAAAGTTTTTTCCATAGACATGTAATGACACCATTTTTTGTTAGATCACTTAAACACTAAAATTGATCCATCATTGTAATCCTAAAATGGGTTGACTAAGACATCAATACTTTTTTATTTAAAATACCATTAATCTAAACTCCATTTGCATCTACAGATGTATTAAAATTCATAATAATTGTTTCCATGTATTTATGAAATAAACTATTTATATGTTCAGCAGATAAACTTTGTGATATTTTGCTTAATTTAATTCATGTTTTAGACAAAAAATTATCATATAGTAAATGTGTCATAGGTACATCTTCAAGATCAAATCTCACAACTTCAAGTCTTCTAGAGCATGTGTGCATTGGGATCTCAATGCCATTTACCATGACACAAGGATGATCATGTATAATGAATTTCAAATAACTCTCTAGATTTTTAAAATCTATCAAAATTTACCAAGTTCTAAAAATAGGTCCATGAAATCTTTCATTTGATGTGTATAATAGATCTGAACATTGACATACACATTTTATCAAATGTATGAAGTCAACAATATAGATAGATCTCTCTTGGGCATGTTTCATTAAATAGTTGATTTCCTTCAACATTGGTAAAATACTACATAATATGAGTAAAGTTTTTAAATCTATCAAATGACACAAAAAATATTTTGCTTTTTCAACTTCCCTACGATATCTATACATAAACCCTGTCAAAGATGGATATTCCTAAAAAAATTGCATGCAGGTTCATACATGGAAATCCATATGATTTCAACATCTTTCAGTAGTTTTTTTCCATCTGTCACCCCAATTACAACTTTTTGGAACTCCATAAATTATTTTGTGTTGCTTGACACGTAAGCATGCAAGTCACGAATAAGCTCTTCCACTTTTATGACATTATTGAATGTGCTAACAATATTGTACGCAAGATTCATTGTAAGTGCCATGTAATGATTAGAATCATAAACAGAGAAACTATTATTTGAAGGTGAACATAAAGACCTTTTCTATGCCCCTACATCACTAATGCACTATCAGTACCAACACACATGACATAGCTATGGCATAATCATCCATCCTAGCTCTCTCTCTCTTAAATTGGATACAACCAATTTATGGAGGTTTTTTGCATTGTAATTTTCTACCATTTTATGGATAAATAAAAGATGAGATTGCCTTGAATAGTTTTCAAAGGTATACACATGCATGCAAATCCATATTGTGTTGTCAACTGTAGTAACCTCATTGATGGACAGAGAGATAAACAGTGATCTCTTAACACTCTCTTTCAAATCTTCCTTCTCAATAATGGCTAGACATTTAGCCATTTTCCAAGTACTATTAGCTGACTAATGTGATTGTGGAATATCTATTAACCCATTATGTTTAAACAAAAAAAATTAATCTACAAAATTAGACATAGGTCTTCCTTTTTTTTAAATATGAAAAATAGTAGAGAACTATACATATTTTGCCTTAAGATTGGACTACATAACTTTTCCAAATTGCGATTTGATTGTTCCCCCTTTCTCAACAAGATGTTTTTATTATTTTTTATCATTTTAATATTCACATGCATATCTTACATGCATGCGTTCTTCTCCATTTTTTCCTCTGTGTGTTCTTGTTTTATATCCATCTAGGTCCTTCATAGATATATATATTTTCCCACAATGTTTCTTAATTGTGTCCAATTTAAGTTGCATTCTATGTTCTTTTCTAAGTTTTCAATTGTAAATTGTACATCTACATTCTATTGGAGGCTCATTACCATTTTTCAGTTCTATAGGATCTATAAATGGATATTTTATAGTCCAGTTAACTTGAAAAGACATTCCTATTATCCATGTACTTCTCGTCATCAATAAATTTTTTTGAGTCTAAAAAGAACTGCAATTCTCTTGTGAAGTGCCTAGAGGAGTGTCTTCTAGGGGTGGCATTTCATTAATAAAATATTTGAGTGGTGAGAAGTTATTGGGATTAATTCCTTATAATTAAATAGTTTCAATATCCATGTTGCTTTCGAAATGGTTTTGCAATTATTCTACAATGAAAAAAATTAACTGATATTTTTTTTAAAAGTTTTAAAATTACATGTATTCATAGTGCCTAATGTTTGCATAGTTCTCTTTCCTAGATTTATAAAATAAGACATGATGTTGGATTTTTCTAGTATTAGCTATGGTGCTTTACCCTTACCATTACCTCTTGATGTCATAAATTTTTTTCAGGTAGTTTCTAGTTGTCATCTTGTTGTCTATTATTGGGCATCAAGTTGTGGTCACAAAGCACAATACTTTTAGACAGCAAGTTTCTTCTACATAGTACACTAATATGGGGCACCAATCTATAGTCGCATGACACACCACTACTAGACACCACATTGCCATCACATGGCACATTGTTTTTAGGCGATAAGTTGTTATCGTGTAGCACATTATTTCTAGGTGACAGATTACTGTCATGTGGCATATTGCTATCAGACAATAGGTTACCATCACACAACACATTACTTCTAGGCATCTGATTGGCATCATGCAATATAATGCAATCAAATGTCAGGTTACTATCGAGTGGTGTGTTCTTGTCATGTGTTTTAGTTATTGTTGAAAGCAATCAAGTAGTAGAGTCTAGCCCCAAGTCTCAAGATCTTTGCAATCAAATAAAGAAAGATACTTTAGTGGTAAGTTTGTGACATTTGAGAACATATGTACTATACGTGTGTGTGTGTGTGTGTGTGGATAATTGCATAGATAATCCCATAATTATTATAAAACATTGGTGAGCTGACCCCTAAAAAAATGCCATCCCAAAATTTTAGATGAAATGGTCCTATGCTCCACTCAAAAAATCACCAAATTCAAATTTCCTAAACTAGAATATTCATGAATTAATGAATATTTTACACTAAAATTTACCTTGACACAATATTTTTCACTTTATAATTTATTGACATTTTCTCTTGCAACAGCTTGTCAATGCATCAATCTCCCTGAGTGCACACATTAAAGGGTGAACGAGAAATGGGGTGGGAACAACTCATGGTATTTTACAAGATGTGTTGGAATTTTATCCTAATACATCATCATTATTATCAGTCTAACCTCCTCTAATTTTATATCCATCTATCCTTTTTGTATACTTCTTAACCAGATTTGCTAGTTTATTTATATCTTACTCTATCAATCTCATTATTACCATATGTCTTGTTTCTTTATCCTCCTTATATTGTATTGGCTAACCTAATACATTTCTAAGTTTATCTTCTAGAATTTGTATTGTATCATCCTAGCCAATATTGTATTATGTCAACCGATATGTTTCAACTATATCAGCCTGGTCGATATCGTCAACTTATAGTTTAGAGTTGATTTTGGATATTGGAACCACATATATAAGGATCATATTTCGTTTGTATCATATAATATCATATTTTTACACTTTTTTATGCTTGAATTTCTTCCCTAAGAAATTATTTGGGAGAGTTAGTGGCTTAGAACCTTATCTTTGAGATCTTGTTTAATGGTGTCTTTTAAGCTCAATAGGATTAGTCATTGGGAGTTCCTAATTAATCATATGTAAGTCTTCATCCAACCATTTGAGATATTTAACACATAACACTCTCTTACGAAACTCCACTTAAGCTAAGGGAGAGATTGAAGTCTTGACCTATCCATCCCAAGGTAAGTATTTTTATCCCTACACTCTTTCATCTATTTATTTAGTAGATTATATGTTGTTAAATGTATTGTGGATGTATGTGTGTATCCTTGCTTAGTATTTTCCTTATATCGAATAAGTTTGTATAGATATAGGATTGATTAGCTTGACATTTATCACCTTGGATTTCATAAACCCTCATTTGGTTAGCCATTTCATCTTACCCTTTTAAAACCATTTAACCCATCATTTACTTTATTTTTTACCCCTTTACAACCATTTATTTTACTTGTATTGTTACAACCATAGTTACAACCATTTGTCTTTGTTTAGGTCTAATGAGAGCTATATCATTTTTCCAAAGATAGAGGCTTAGGCTTTGGATCCCTTTCCTCTTGACATTTGAGTTGTAGGTTACCATCTAATAGATCTATGGATATCATTGATCCTTACCTGATCATCCAAGTATAAGTAAACTCTATTCAATTAAACTTATTTGAGTACTAGTCTATTAAGATAAGCAAGATAGTTGTAGGTCATCCTAGCCCGTACATATAGGTTGCATTCATTAAATGATCACAATTGCACGCATAAAATAATATGAAAAACTACATGCGATTTGTCTTTTGCTTTATAGTATTAGATATGTAGGCAATACTCAACAAGTCATTGGGGAGTGGTTGAGATCATCTCAGCCCACCTCTTTCCCCAATTTCAAGCTTAAACGTAGTGTCAGAAGTGGACCTAGAGTTTCAAGTGAATAACATATGTTTTTGGATGTCGCATGCACAACTATACCCT